>CANDYM010000020.1:0-78246 GCA_947397865.1 Polietes domitor
ATTTAGTTATTTAGTTATTTAGTTATTTAGTTATTTAGTTATTTAGTTATTTAGTTATTTAGTTATTTAGTTATTTAGTTATTTAGTTATTTAGTTATTTAGTTATTTAGTTATTTAGTTATTTAGTTATTTAGTTATTTAGTTATTTAGTTATTTAGTTATTTAGTTATTTAGTTATTTAGTTATTTAGTTATTTAGTTATTTAGTTATTTAGTTATTTAGTTATTTAGTTATTTAGTTATTTAGTTATTTAGTTATTTAGTTATTTAGTTATTTAGTTATTTAGTTATTTAGTTATTTAGTTATTTAGTTATTTAGTTATTTAGTTATTTAGTTATTTAGTTATTTAGTTATTTAGTTATTTAGTTATTTAGTTATTTAGTTATTTAGTTATTTAGTTATTTAGTTATTTAGTTATTTAGTTATTTAGTTATTTAGTTATTTAGTTATTTAGTTATTTAGTTATTTAGTTATTTAGTTATTTAGTTATTTAGTTATTTAGTTATTTAGTTATTTAGTTATTTAGTTATTTAGTTATTTAGTTATTTAGTTATTTAGTTATTTAGTTATTTAGTTATTTAGTTATTTAGTTATTTAGTTATTTAGTTATTTAGTTATTTAGTTATTTAGTTATTTAGTTATTTAGTTATTTAGTTATTTAGTTATTTAGTTATTTAGTTATTTAGTTATTTAGTTATTTAGTTATTTAGTTATTTAGTTATTTAGTTATTTAGTTATTTAGTTATTTAGTTATTTAGTTATTTAGTTATTTAGTTATTTAGTTATTTAGTTATTTAGTTATTTAGTTATTTAGTTATTTAGTTATTTAGTTATTTAGTTATTTAGTTATTTAGTTATTTAGTTATTTAGTTATTTAGTTATTTAGTTATTTAGTTATTTAGTTATTTAGTTATTTAGTTATTTAGTTATTTAGTTATTTAGTTATTTAGTTATTTAGTTATTTAGTTATTTAGTTATTTAGTTATTTAGTTATTTAGTTATTTAGTTATTTAGTTATTTAGTTATTTAGTTATTTAGTTATTTAGTTATTTAGTTATTTAGTTATTTAGTTATTTAGTTATTTAGTTATTTAGTTATTTAGTTATTTAGTTATTTAGTTATTTAGTTATTTAGTTATTTAGTTATTTAGTTATTTAGTTATTTAGTTATTTAGTTATTTAGTTATTTAGTTATTTAGTTATTTAGTTATTTAGTTATTTAGTTATTTAGTTATTTAGTTATTTAGTTATTTAGTTATTTAGTTATTTAGTTATTTAGTTATTTAGTTATTTAGTTATTTAGTTATTTAGTTATTTAGTTATTTAGTTATTTAGTTTATTTAGTTATTTAGTTATTTAGTTATTTAGTTATTTAGTTATTTAGTTATTTAGTTATTTAGTTATTTAGTTATTTAGTTATTTAGTTATTTAGTTATTTAGTTATTTAGTTATTTAGTTATTTAGTTATTTAGTTATTTAGTTATTTAGTTATTTAGTTATTTAGTTATTTAGTTATTTAGTTATTTAGTTATTTAGTTATTTAGTTATTTAGTTATTTAGTTATTTAGTTATTTAGTTATTTAGTTTTAGTTATTTAGTTATTTAGTTATTTAGTTATTTAGTTATTTAGTTATTTAGTTATTTAGTTATTTAGTTATTTAGTTATTTAGTTATTTAGTTATTTAGTTATTTAGTTATTTAGTTATTTAGTTATTTAGTTATTTAGTTATTTAGTTATTTAGTTATTTAGTTATTTAGTTATTTAGTTATTTAGTTATTTAGTTATTTAGTTATTTAGTTATTTAGTTATTTAGTTATTTAGTTATTTAGTTATTTAGTTATTTAGTTATTTAGTTATTTAGTTATTTAGTTATTTAGTTATTTAGTTATTTAGTTATTTAGTTATTTAGTTATTTAGTTATTTAGTTATTTAGTTATTTAGTTATTTAGTTATTTAGTTATTTAGTTATTTAGTTATTTAGTTATTTAGTTATTTAGTTATTTAGTTATTTAGTTATTTAGTTATTTAGTTATTTAGTTATTTAGTTATTTAGTTATTTAGTTATTTAGTTATTTAGTTATTTAGTTATTTAGTTATTTAGTTATTTAGTTATTTAGTTATTTAGTTATTTAGTTATTTAGTTATTTAGTTATTTAGTTATTTAGTTATTTAGTTATTTAGTTATTTAGTTATTTAGTTATTTAGTTATTTAGTTATTTAGTTATTTAGTTATTTAGTTATTTAGTTATTTAGTTATTTAGTTATTTAGTTATTTAGTTATTTAGTTATTTAGTTATTTAGTTATTTAGTTATTTAGTTATTTAGTTATTTAGTTATTTAGTTATTTAGTTATTTAGTTATTTAGTTATTTAGTTATTTAGTTATTTAGTTATTTAGTTATTTAGTTATTTAGTTATTTAGTTATTTAGTTATTTAGTTATTTAGTTATTTAGTTATTTAGTTATTTAGTTATTTAGTTATTTAGTTATTTAGTTATTTAGTTATTTAGTTATTTAGTTATTTAGTTATTTAGTTATTTAGTTATTTAGTTATTTAGTTATTTAGTTATTTAGTTATTTAGTTATTTAGTTATTTAGTTATTTAGTTATTTAGTTATTTAGTTATTTAGTTATTTAGTTATTTAGTTATTTAGTTATTTAGTTATTTAGTTATTTAGTTATTTAGTTATTTAGTTATTTAGTTATTTAGTTATTTAGTTATTTAGTTATTTAGTTATTTAGTTATTTAGTTATTTAGTTATTTAGTTATTTAGTTATTTAGTTATTTAGTTATTTAGTTATTTAGTTATTTAGTTATTTAGTTATTTAGTTATTTAGTTATTTAGTTATTTAGTTATTTAGTTATTTAGTTATTTAGTTATTTAGTTATTTAGTTATTTAGTTATTTAGTTATTTAGTTATTTAGTTATTTAGTTATTTAGTTATTTAGTTATTTAGTTATTTAGTTATTTAGTTATTTAGTTATTTAGTTATTTAGTTATTTAGTTATTTAGTTATTTAGTTATTTAGTTATTTAGTTATTTAGTTATTTAGTTATTTAGTTATTTAGTTATTTAGTTATTTAGTTATTTAGTTATTTAGTTATTTAGTTATTTAGTTATTTAGTTATTTAGTTATTTAGTTATTTAGTTATTTAGTTATTTAGTTATTTAGTTATTTAGTTATTTAGTTATTTAGTTATTTAGTTATTTAGTTATTTAGTTATTTAGTTATTTAGTTATTTAGTTATTTAGTTATTTAGTTATTTAGTTATTTAGTTATTTAGTTATTTAGTTATTTAGTTATTTAGTTATTTAGTTATTTAGTTATTTAGTTATTTAGTTATTTAGTTATTTAGTTATTTAGTTATTTAGTTATTTAGTTATTTAGTTATTTAGTTATTTAGTTATTTAGTTATTTAGTTATTTAGTTATTTAGTTATTTAGTTATTTAGTTATTTAGTTATTTAGTTATTTAGTTATTTAGTTATTTAGTTATTTAGTTATTTAGTTATTTAGTTATTTAGTTATTTAGTTATTTAGTTATTTAGTTATTTAGTTATTTAGTTATTTAGTTATTTAGTTATTTAGTTATTTAGTTATTTAGTTATTTAGTTATTTAGTTATTTAGTTATTTAGTTATTTAGTTATTTAGTTATTTAGTTATTTAGTTATTTAGTTATTTAGTTATTTAGTTATTTAGTTATTTAGTTATTTAGTTATTTAGTTATTTAGTTATTTAGTTATTTAGTTATTTAGTTATTTAGTTATTTAGTTATTTAGTTATTTAGTTATTTAGTTATTTAGTTATTTAGTTATTTAGTTATTTAGTTATTTAGTTATTTAGTTATTTAGTTATTTAGTTATTTAGTTATTTAGTTATTTAGTTATTTAGTTATTTAGTTATTTAGTTATTTAGTTATTTAGTTATTTAGTTATTTAGTTATTTAGTTATTTAGTTATTTAGTTATTTAGTTATTTAGTTATTTAGTTATTTAGTTATTTAGTTATTTAGTTATTTAGTTATTTAGTTATTTAGTTATTTAGTTATTTAGTTATTTAGTTATTTAGTTATTTAGTTATTTAGTTATTTAGTTATTTAGTTATTTAGTTATTTAGTTATTTAGTTATTTAGTTATTTAGTTATTTAGTTATTTAGTTATTTAGTTATTTAGTTATTTAGTTATTTAGTTATTTAGTTATTTAGTTATTTAGTTATTTAGTTATTTAGTTATTTAGTTATTTAGTTATTTAGTTATTTAGTTATTTAGTTATTTAGTTATTTAGTTATTTAGTTATTTAGTTATTTAGTTATTTAGTTATTTAGTTATTTAGTTATTTAGTTATTTAGTTATTTAGTTATTTAGTTATTTAGTTATTTAGTTATTTAGTTATTTAGTTATTTAGTTATTTAGTTATTTAGTTATTTAGTTATTTAGTTATTTAGTTATTTAGTTATTTAGTTATTTAGTTATTTAGTTATTTAGTTATTTAGTTATTTAGTTATTTAGTTATTTAGTTATTTAGTTATTTAGTTATTTAGTTATTTAGTTATTTAGTTATTTAGTTATTTAGTTATTTAGTTATTTAGTTATTTAGTTATTTAGTTATTTAGTTATTTAGTTATTTAGTTATTTAGTTATTTAGTTATTTAGTTATTTAGTTATTTAGTTATTTAGTTATTTAGTTATTTAGTTATTTAGTTATTTAGTTATTTAGTTATTTAGTTATTTAGTTATTTAGTTATTTAGTTATTTAGTTATTTAGTTATTTAGTTATTTAGTTATTTAGTTATTTAGTTATTTAGTTATTTAGTTATTTAGTTATTTAGTTATTTAGTTATTTAGTTATTTAGTTATTTAGTTATTTAGTTATTTAGTTATTTAGTTATTTAGTTATTTAGTTATTTAGTTATTTAGTTATTTAGTTATTTAGTTATTTAGTTATTTAGTTATTTAGTTATTTAGTTATTTAGTTATTTAGTTATTTAGTTATTTAGTTATTTAGTTATTTAGTTATTTAGTTATTTAGTTATTTAGTTATTTAGTTATTTAGTTATTTAGTTATTTAGTTATTTAGTTATTTAGTTATTTAGTTATTTAGTTATTTAGTTATTTAGTTATTTAGTTATTTAGTTATTTAGTTATTTAGTTATTTAGTTATTTAGTTATTTAGTTATTTAGTTATTTAGTTATTTAGTTATTTAGTTATTTAGTTATTTAGTTATTTAGTTATTTAGTTATTTAGTTATTTAGTTATTTAGTTATTTAGTTATTTAGTTATTTAGTTATTTAGTTATTTAGTTATTTAGTTATTTAGTTATTTAGTTATTTAGTTATTTAGTTATTTAGTTATTTAGTTATTTAGTTATTTAGTTATTTAGTTATTTAGTTATTTAGTTATTTAGTTATTTAGTTATTTAGTTATTTAGTTATTTAGTTATTTAGTTATTTAGTTATTTAGTTATTTAGTTATTTAGTTATTTAGTTATTTAGTTATTTAGTTATTTAGTTATTTAGTTATTTAGTTATTTAGTTATTTAGTTATTTAGTTATTTAGTTATTTAGTTATTTAGTTATTTAGTTATTTAGTTATTTAGTTATTTAGTTATTTAGTTATTTAGTTATTTAGTTATTTAGTTATTTAGTTATTTAGTTATTTAGTTATTTAGTTATTTAGTTATTTAGTTATTTAGTTATTTAGTTATTTAGTTATTTAGTTATTTAGTTATTTAGTTATTTAGTTATTTAGTTATTTAGTTATTTAGTTATTTAGTTATTTAGTTATTTAGTTATTTAGTTATTTAGTTATTTAGTTATTTAGTTATTTAGTTATTTAGTTATTTAGTTATTTAGTTATTTAGTTATTTAGTTATTTAGTTATTTAGTTATTTAGTTATTTAGTTATTTAGTTATTTAGTTATTTAGTTATTTAGTTATTTAGTTATTTAGTTATTTAGTTATTTAGTTATTTAGTTATTTAGTTATTTAGTTATTTAGTTATTTAGTTATTTAGTTATTTAGTTATTTAGTTATTTAGTTATTTAGTTATTTAGTTATTTAGTTATTTAGTTATTTAGTTATTTAGTTATTTAGTTATTTAGTTATTTAGTTATTTAGTTATTTAGTTATTTAGTTATTTAGTTATTTAGTTATTTAGTTATTTAGTTATTTAGTTATTTAGTTATTTAGTTATTTAGTTATTTAGTTATTTAGTTATTTAGTTATTTAGTTATTTAGTTATTTAGTTATTTAGTTATTTAGTTATTTAGTTATTTAGTTATTTAGTTATTTAGTTATTTAGTTATTTAGTTATTTAGTTATTTAGTTATTTAGTTATTTAGTTATTTAGTTATTTAGTTATTTAGTTATTTAGTTATTTAGTTATTTAGTTATTTAGTTATTTAGTTATTTAGTTATTTAGTTATTTAGTTATTTAGTTATTTAGTTATTTAGTTATTTAGTTATTTAGTTATTTAGTTATTTAGTTATTTAGTTATTTAGTTATTTAGTTATTTAGTTATTTAGTTATTTAGTTATTTAGTTATTTAGTTATTTAGTTATTTAGTTATTTAGTTATTTAGTTATTTAGTTATTTAGTTATTTAGTTATTTAGTTATTTAGTTATTTAGTTATTTAGTTATTTAGTTATTTAGTTATTTAGTTATTTAGTTATTTAGTTATTTAGTTATTTAGTTATTTAGTTATTTAGTTATTTAGTTATTTAGTTATTTAGTTATTTAGTTATTTAGTTATTTAGTTATTTAGTTATTTAGTTATTTAGTTATTTAGTTATTTAGTTATTTAGTTATTTAGTTATTTAGTTATTTAGTTATTTAGTTATTTAGTTATTTAGTTATTTAGTTATTTAGTTATTTAGTTATTTAGTTATTTAGTTATTTAGTTATTTAGTTATTTAGTTATTTAGTTATTTAGTTATTTAGTTATTTAGTTATTTAGTTATTTAGTTATTTAGTTATTTAGTTATTTAGTTATTTAGTTATTTAGTTATTTAGTTATTTAGTTATTTAGTTATTTAGTTATTTAGTTATTTAGTTATTTAGTTATTTAGTTATTTAGTTATTTAGTTATTTAGTTATTTAGTTATTTAGTTATTTAGTTATTTAGTTATTTAGTTATTTAGTTATTTAGTTATTTAGTTATTTAGTTATTTAGTTATTTAGTTATTTAGTTATTTAGTTATTTAGTTATTTAGTTATTTAGTTATTTAGTTATTTAGTTATTTAGTTATTTAGTTATTTAGTTATTTAGTTATTTAGTTATTTAGTTATTTAGTTATTTAGTTATTTAGTTATTTAGTTATTTAGTTATTTAGTTATTTAGTTATTTAGTTATTTAGTTATTTAGTTATTTAGTTATTTAGTTATTTAGTTATTTAGTTATTTAGTTATTTAGTTATTTAGTTATTTAGTTATTTAGTTATTTAGTTATTTAGTTATTTAGTTATTTAGTTATTTAGTTATTTAGTTATTTAGTTATTTAGTTATTTAGTTATTTAGTTATTTAGTTATTTAGTTATTTAGTTATTTAGTTATTTAGTTATTTAGTTATTTAGTTATTTAGTTATTTAGTTATTTAGTTATTTAGTTATTTAGTTATTTAGTTATTTAGTTATTTAGTTATTTAGTTATTTAGTTATTTAGTTATTTAGTTATTTAGTTATTTAGTTATTTAGTTATTTAGTTATTTAGTTATTTAGTTATTTAGTTATTTAGTTATTTAGTTATTTAGTTATTTAGTTATTTAGTTATTTAGTTATTTAGTTATTTAGTTATTTAGTTATTTAGTTATTTAGTTATTTAGTTATTTAGTTATTTAGTTATTTAGTTATTTAGTTATTTAGTTATTTAGTTATTTAGTTATTTAGTTATTTAGTTATTTAGTTATTTAGTTATTTAGTTATTTAGTTATTTAGTTATTTAGTTATTTAGTTATTTAGTTATTTAGTTATTTAGTTATTTAGTTATTTAGTTATTTAGTTATTTAGTTATTTAGTTATTTAGTTATTTAGTTATTTAGTTATTTAGTTATTTAGTTATTTAGTTATTTAGTTATTTAGTTATTTAGTTATTTAGTTATTTAGTTATTTAGTTATTTAGTTATTTAGTTATTTAGTTATTTAGTTATTTAGTTATTTAGTTATTTAGTTATTTAGTTATTTAGTTATTTAGTTATTTAGTTATTTAGTTATTTAGTTATTTAGTTATTTAGTTATTTAGTTATTTAGTTATTTAGTTATTTAGTTATTTAGTTATTTAGTTATTTAGTTATTTAGTTATTTAGTTATTTAGTTATTTAGTTATTTAGTTATTTAGTTATTTAGTTATTTAGTTATTTAGTTATTTAGTTATTTAGTTATTTAGTTATTTAGTTATTTAGTTATTTAGTTATTTAGTTATTTAGTTATTTAGTTATTTAGTTATTTAGTTATTTAGTTATTTAGTTATTTAGTTATTTAGTTATTTAGTTATTTAGTTATTTAGTTATTTAGTTATTTAGTTATTTAGTTATTTAGTTATTTAGTTATTTAGTTATTTAGTTATTTAGTTATTTAGTTATTTAGTTATTTAGTTATTTAGTTATTTAGTTATTTAGTTATTTAGTTATTTAGTTATTTAGTTATTTAGTTATTTAGTTATTTAGTTATTTAGTTATTTAGTTATTTAGTTATTTAGTTATTTAGTTATTTAGTTATTTAGTTATTTAGTTATTTAGTTATTTAGTTATTTAGTTATTTAGTTATTTAGTTATTTAGTTATTTAGTTATTTAGTTATTTAGTTATTTAGTTATTTAGTTATTTAGTTATTTAGTTATTTAGTTATTTAGTTATTTAGTTATTTAGTTATTTAGTTATTTAGTTATTTAGTTATTTAGTTATTTAGTTATTTAGTTATTTAGTTATTTAGTTATTTAGTTATTTAGTTATTTAGTTATTTAGTTATTTAGTTATTTAGTTATTTAGTTATTTAGTTATTTAGTTATTTAGTTATTTAGTTATTTAGTTATTTAGTTATTTAGTTATTTAGTTATTTAGTTATTTAGTTATTTAGTTATTTAGTTATTTAGTTATTTAGTTATTTAGTTATTTAGTTATTTAGTTATTTAGTTATTTAGTTATTTAGTTATTTAGTTATTTAGTTATTTAGTTATTTAGTTATTTAGTTATTTAGTTATTTAGTTATTTAGTTATTTAGTTATTTAGTTATTTAGTTATTTAGTTATTTAGTTATTTAGTTATTTAGTTATTTAGTTATTTAGTTATTTAGTTATTTAGTTATTTAGTTATTTAGTTATTTAGTTATTTAGTTATTTAGTTATTTAGTTATTTAGTTATTTAGTTATTTAGTTATTTAGTTATTTAGTTATTTAGTTATTTAGTTATTTAGTTATTTAGTTATTTAGTTATTTAGTTATTTAGTTATTTAGTTATTTAGTTATTTAGTTATTTAGTTATTTAGTTATTTAGTTATTTAGTTATTTAGTTATTTAGTTATTTAGTTATTTAGTTATTTAGTTATTTAGTTATTTAGTTATTTAGTTATTTAGTTATTTAGTTATTTAGTTATTTAGTTATTTAGTTATTTAGTTATTTAGTTATTTAGTTATTTAGTTATTTAGTTATTTAGTTATTTAGTTATTTAGTTATTTAGTTATTTAGTTATTTAGTTATTTAGTTATTTAGTTATTTAGTTATTTAGTTATTTAGTTATTTAGTTATTTAGTTATTTAGTTATTTAGTTATTTAGTTATTTAGTTATTTAGTTATTTAGTTATTTAGTTATTTAGTTATTTAGTTATTTAGTTATTTAGTTATTTAGTTATTTAGTTATTTAGTTATTTAGTTATTTAGTTATTTAGTTATTTAGTTATTTAGTTATTTAGTTATTTAGTTATTTAGTTATTTAGTTATTTAGTTATTTAGTTATTTAGTTATTTAGTTATTTAGTTATTTAGTTATTTAGTTATTTAGTTATTTAGTTATTTAGTTATTTAGTTATTTAGTTATTTAGTTATTTAGTTATTTAGTTATTTAGTTATTTAGTTATTTAGTTATTTAGTTATTTAGTTATTTAGTTATTTAGTTATTTAGTTATTTAGTTATTTAGTTATTTAGTTATTTAGTTATTTAGTTATTTAGTTATTTAGTTATTTAGTTATTTAGTTATTTAGTTATTTAGTTATTTAGTTATTTAGTTATTTAGTTATTTAGTTATTTAGTTATTTAGTTATTTAGTTATTTAGTTATTTAGTTATTTAGTTATTTAGTTATTTAGTTATTTAGTTATTTAGTTATTTAGTTATTTAGTTATTTAGTTATTTAGTTATTTAGTTATTTAGTTATTTAGTTATTTAGTTATTTAGTTATTTAGTTATTTAGTTATTTAGTTATTTAGTTATTTAGTTATTTAGTTATTTAGTTATTTAGTTATTTAGTTATTTAGTTATTTAGTTATTTAGTTATTTAGTTATTTAGTTATTTAGTTATTTAGTTATTTAGTTATTTAGTTATTTAGTTATTTAGTTATTTAGTTATTTAGTTATTTAGTTATTTAGTTATTTAGTTATTTAGTTATTTAGTTATTTAGTTATTTAGTTATTTAGTTATTTAGTTATTTAGTTATTTAGTTATTTAGTTATTTAGTTATTTAGTTATTTAGTTATTTAGTTATTTAGTTATTTAGTTATTTAGTTATTTAGTTATTTAGTTATTTAGTTATTTAGTTATTTAGTTATTTAGTTATTTAGTTATTTAGTTATTTAGTTATTTAGTTATTTAGTTATTTAGTTATTTAGTTATTTAGTTATTTAGTTATTTAGTTATTTAGTTATTTAGTTATTTAGTTATTTAGTTATTTAGTTATTTAGTTATTTAGTTATTTAGTTATTTAGTTATTTAGTTATTTAGTTATTTAGTTATTTAGTTATTTAGTTATTTAGTTATTTAGTTATTTAGTTATTTAGTTATTTAGTTATTTAGTTATTTAGTTATTTAGTTATTTAGTTATTTAGTTATTTAGTTATTTAGTTATTTAGTTATTTAGTTATTTAGTTATTTAGTTATTTAGTTATTTAGTTATTTAGTTATTTAGTTATTCCATGCTTTATATAAGGTTACTTTCTATGTGTGCCACAAAATTTGAAATCAATTTTTGAAAGCTTTTTTCTCATCCAATTTTGCTCAAATTTTGCACACTTAATCATTTTCGATGACAATACAAGGAAATGGAAAAATTTGACCAATCGGACAAAGGGGCGTGGCACCTCCCATACGAAGTTAAAACCTATTATTGAATATTGTCAGTTCTATGACACCTAGAGTGCTGAAATTTTGTGTAAGTGCATCTAGCATCAATTCGCATAGTTGTGCCAAAAATGGGCGGTATTGGAAAAGTGGGCGTGGCATCTCTCATACGAAGTTAAAACCTATTATTGAATATTGTCAGTTCTATGACACCTAGAGTGCTGAAATTTTGTGTAAGTGCATCTAGCATCAATTCGCATAGTTGTGCCAAAAAGGGGCGGTATTGGAAAAGTGGGCGTGGCACCTCCCATACGAAGTTAAAACCTATTATTGAATATTGTCAGTTCTATGACACCTAGAGTGCTGAAATTTTGTGTAAGTGCATCTAGCATCAATTCGCATAGTTGTGCCAAAAATGGGCGGTCTTGGAAAAGTGGGCGTGGCATCTCCCATACGAAGTTAAAACCTATTATTGAATATTGTCAGTTCTATGACACCTAGAGTGCTGAAATTTTGTGTAAGTGCATCTAGCATCAATTCGCATAGTTGTGCCAAAAAGGGGCGGTATTGGAAAAGTGGGCGTGGCACCTCCCATACGAAGTTAAAACCTATTATTGAATATTGTCAGTTCTATGACACCTAGAGTGCTGAAATTTTGTGTAAGTGCATCTAGCATCAATGTGCATAGTTGTGCCGAAAATGGGCGGTATTGGAAAAGTGGGCGTGGCACCTCCCATACGAAGTTAAAACCTATTATTGAATATTGTCAGTTCTATGACACCTAGAGTGCTGAAATTTTGTGTAAGTGCATCCAGCATCAATTCGCATAGTTGTGCCAAAAATGGGCGGTATTGGAAAAGTGGGCGTGGCACCTCCCATACGAAGTTAAAACCTATTATTGAATATAGTCAGTTCTATGACACCTAGAGTGCTGTAATTTTGTGTAAGTGCATCTAGCATCAATGTGCATAGTTGTGCCAAAAATGGGCGGTATTGGAAAAGTGGGCGTGGAACCTCCCATACGAAGTTAAAACCTATTATTGAATATTGTCAGTTCTATGACACCTAGAGTGCTGAAATTTTGTGTAAGTGCATCTAGCATCAATTCGCATAGTTGTGCCAAAAATGGGCGGTATTGGAAAAGTGGGCGTGGCATCTCCCATACGAAGTTAAAACCTATTATTGAATATTGTCAGTTCTATGACACCTAGAGTGCTGAAATTTTGTGTAAGTGCATCTAGCATCAATTCGCATAGTTGTGATAAAAATGGGCGGTATTGGAAAAGTGGGCGTGGCATCTCCCATACGAAGGTAAAACCTATTATTGAATATTGTCAGTTCTATGACACCTAGAGTGCTGAAATTTTGTGTAAGTGCATCTAGCATCAATGTGCATAGTTGTGCCAAAAATGGGCGGTATTGGAAAAGTGGGCGTGGCACCTCCCATACGAAATTAAAACCTATTATTGAATATAGTCAGTTCTATGACACCTAGAGTGCTGTAATTTTCTGTAAGTGCATCTAGCATCAATGTGCATAGTTCTGCCAAAAATGGGCGGTATTGGAAAAGTGGGCGTGGCACCTCCTGATAACGGTATTTGAAAAAATTTGGTACGTCGGTTTGGTGTGTATGTTGTAAGTGCTGCTGAAAATATGGGCGGGATTGTACAAAGGGGCGTGGTACCTCCCATACAAACCACAAATTAAAAATCTATTATTTCTGCTCCTGATAACGGTATTTGAACAAAATTTGGTTGGGAAGAGACTCGAAATTTGTAGGAAAATTTCAAAATTCTTCTGGAAGTTCCGAGTTCGAATCTCGGTTAAAGTATTGAGAACTATTTCTTACTCGCACCCAACGTCAAGGTGAGATGCGTGCCGAGGACTGAATGGCATTAGGGTGGATAAATATGATATGTCGCTAACGTACGACCTCAGGGCACCTGGCACACCCTGTTGTATTAAGAGCCTTGTCCTTCTAAGGGGTCACTGGGAGGATGGACCGTCATTTACCGCCATACTCGTGGGAACACATATGAAAAACAAAACAAACAACCGGCCTGCTAAACCTATGACGACTGAAACCGCTACACAACGGAGAAGACGATTGGAAAAGGAAAAACAAAAACGCCTGGAAAAACTAATGAGGGAAAGTGGAGAATCGAAACGTGCTAGTCTGGAGAAAGACAAATCTCGTCGTGAAAGAGAAACGTGTGAGCAACGTCAAGCACGTTTAGATCAGAAGAGAGAGTATATGTCAAACTTAAGAGCTGCAGAGACTCCAGAGCAACGCCAAGCACGGCTCGCACAATTGAGACAGAATAATTCACAGCTGCAACAACGATTGAACGCGGATATTGCAACATTCAATAAAGCTATCAACACATTCTGCGATAAAATCTGCCAAGTCTGCATGAAGCGATGCTATCCAACGCAAATCACAACTTGCCATACTAGCCAAGATGCATTGATTTACCTACCTGCAGCACTGAAAGCATCCTCATCGCTCACTGTCTGCCACAGATGCAAGAGTCACATCACAAGCAAGAAGCAAACATCGCCGCCGAAGGCGTATTGGAATAATCTCGATCCTGGCACTATTCCTGATGTGATTCTCAAGCTCACACAGCCAGAGCAACGATTACTGTCCAGAGTAATTCCCTTCGTTAAGATCATCAAGCTCGCTGGAATCTTTGGACAGTATGGATTTCGTGGCCAAGCAGTGCTCTTCGCCCAGGACATCTTTGAGGTCAGTGAGAAGCTACCGAACATGCTACCTCGATCAACTGACAATGCTGGAATCGTAGTCGTGACTGAAGTACTAGAGAACTTGAACATCACTCGGGAGTACACAATCACGAGATCACGACTGTACGATGCATTGCGGTGGTTGATCACTAACAATCCGCTATACAAAGATGTCGGCATCAACCACTTCGCAAGAATCGAAGAGAGTGACATTGTACGAGTCGTACGACAACAGCCTGAACATGAAGAAGCTGATCAAGACGAGAATTCAAGTGCATACATATCGATCGGAGATGCCTCAAGAATAATTCGAGCTTCATGGCACCAAGGAGACGAATTAATATTCCAATCGGGATACGCAGGAGTTCAATGCTGCGCTATGGCTCTAGCTAACATCGTGAGAGCCGCCATTCTATCGCCTAGCAAATGGAACACGCTAACACTCAACAGTAACATGATAGATGGTGATGGAATGTATAAAACCATTCGAATAATGACAAATGGTGACCCGAATGGCCTTCCGATATACGATGATGGATATCTTATGGTGCAACACTTCAATATAATCAAGAGAGACTTTATCATGTGCGACAACAGCTTCAGTATCGATATCGAAGAAGACTCTCCATACTTCGGTAGTTTGCAGGATGATAAGAATGATGATGATACCCTGCAAGATGGTGTATTCGGAAGATCATTGAAAAGATCTCTTGAACTGCTCTTCACTGAACACAGTGCAGGAATATTGATAGCAGAATCGAAATCCTTGGGAGTTCTACACTATGATGACAAGTTCTACTTCACAGATTCACACTCATGTGGTGCAAAAGGCTCTTCAACAAGATCAGCAAACGGAAGAGCATGTGTGATCGAGTGCGATACGATTGAAGAACTCACGCGACTGTGTAAGCGTGCAACTGGATCACGCAACTCGCAGTATACGCTAGACTACATCGACGTTCATCCCAAGAATGATATTATGAGATTGGAGGATTATGCAGCGGAACATCCTGGAGTTCCATTGGAGAAAGCAGACACCATTCCAATAGGACAAGTTGATACTATCACCAGACAAGAAATGCCGATATTAACATCAGTGATGGCACCTATCGACTGTGCTCAACCAGATGTTGAAGATGAACTTGAAGTGTCTAGCAATTTGAATGAGATTACACGAAAGACACGAGACAACATCGTCAATGAGGCTCACGAATTGAAATCTGAAGAGTATGCCTGGTACTTCCTCTTCCCGTATGGAATCAACGGATTGAAACAGGAACGACCGGTTAAGATCACACCTCTCGACTACTTCCAATATCGAATACTCGGCACAGACACCAGATTCCAAAGAACCGACTACCTGTTCTACGCGTTGTCGATGTTTGAGTATTACAGAGTCAAGTCATCAATAGCAGCATGTGCAAAGAAAATTGAAGGCCAAGATGGACAAGTAGAAGATGTGCACCTCAACCTCAGAAGTCTGAGAGGATCCTCAGCATACTGGAGAACCGCACTGAATGATCTGATAGCACAAATCAGATGCCTTGGACCACCTACCTACTTCGTCACCTTCAGCTGCAATGATCTGAACTGGCTTGATATGAGAAAAGCCCTCCTCATAGCCGATGGAAGACCAAATGATGACCCGAAAAATTTGGATTCATTCATCACACAAGCACTGGTGGAAAGATACCCAGTAATAGTGAGCCGACACTTTATGATACGAGTCAATGCGCTGATGAAATTCACACGCAGTAACACCGAAGTGTTTGGAGGACAACTTGTAGACTTCTGGTGGAGAATCGAGTTCCAGAATAGAGGCAGTCCACACTTGCACATGGTAGTGTGGATCAAAGACCATCCGCCTTTCACTACACCAGAAGGAATCGAACAATTGGATCGAATATGCAGCTGTGAACTGCCTGAAGAAAACACAGAGCTCTATGAATTGGTCAAGATTCAAATGCACCGCCATTCAACAACATGCAAGAAGAATGACCCAACATCCAATATCTGCAGATTCAACTTCCCTCGTCAAGTGTGCACAGCTACACGTATCATCGCACACACTTCAGATGACTTCATAAGAAGCGGTGGTAGAATATGTCTTCTGAAGCGACGGTATGAAGATCGTTGGGTCAACAACTACAATCCAACTCTTCTGAAGCTATGGCAAGCCAATATGGACATTCAACCGTGTGGATCTAACGAGTCAATCGCATTCTACATCGCCAAGTACATATCAAAGGCAGAACCTACAGAGCTTGATGTAGGCGTTGCACAAGCTATATTGCAAATACGCCGCGAAGAAAGCAGCATCTCAAGAAAACTCTTCAAGATATGTATGAGAATACTGAAAGAGCGACAAGTATCGGCATGTGAATGTGTCTACCGTCTGGCACATCTTGAAATGAGAGATAGTTCAAGAAGAACAGTGTTCTTGAACACTCGAAAGCCAGAACAACGATATCGAATGATACAATTCGACGAAATTGGACGTGCATCAGGATACGCAAAGAGCATCTTCGATCGCTACGAGCGACGACCAGCATCAACATCTGAATGTGACTTCGACAATATGAGCTTGATTGAGTTTGCGATGCGCTTTGAAGCTTACTATGCTAAGAGACAAGATGGAGCCGAAAATGATGCATACGAAGCTGAGGCCGAAGTTACAACACGAAGAAAGCTTATCACGCTTACGGACAATACGAAGATGTCAGTTAGAAACACACCGGCAATAGTACGAGTCCCATACTTCATGGCAGCCAATGATCCTGAGAACTATTACTACAGTCTCCTTCTTCAGTACATGCCATACAGACGAGAAATCGAACTAATCGAGGAGTTTGACACAGCACGAGATGCATTCCTCGCACGTGAAGCACGACTGAAAGAAATTAGTAGTTATATGGAGACCTTCAGAGAACGAGATCGTCAATTGGAAGACGCATTTGTTCAGGTTCATGCATTCCAAGTACTTGATGAACCACATCCAAACATCGAGGATGTTGAAGAAGAAATAGTAATAGATGATGCTATGACTGATGAACAATTGCAGATAGCTCAGCGTGCAATGAATATGGGACAGCATGAAATATTTGTACGAATCACCCGCAGCATTCAACAACAAATGAACGGCGATACGAACCGCGAGAGATTGTTCATAACAGGAGGTGCTGGAACTGGAAAGACATTTGTGTTCAACCTCCTGAAGAATCAAGTCAACAGATGCTATCCAAAGACTGCGGTTAAGGTGGCATCGTTAACAGGAGTAGCAGCGCGACTCGTAGGCGGACAAACGTTACACAGTCTTCTCAAGTTACCAGTTCAGAAGGATGGAAAGCTTGTACATAACATGTCACTTCTGACTGGCAACTTCCTACGAGTTATGCGACAGCAATGGAAAGACACAGAGTTCTTCTTCATAGATGAAATATCGATGGTTCCCTATGAAATGCTCTGTATGATTGACTCACGGCTGAAGCAACTGAAGAACAGTAATGATCTATTCGGCGGAATAAACGTCCTACTGTTCGGAGACCTGATGCAGTTGCCACCAGTAAGAGGAAAGCAAGTGTTTAATCAGCCTGATAGAATGATACCTGCTACACACCTATGGCGCCTGTTCACACTGATAGAATTGACTGAGAACATGAGACAACAAGGCGATACAACATTCATCGAAGTCCTGAATGCTCTACGGGTTGGTGAACTTCGAGAACGACATATGGACATCCTAATGAAGAAAGTCACCACAGAAGCCAATGGTGAATTCTCTGTAGAGAAAGCGCTGCGCATATACCCGACTAACAAGAAAGTCGATGAACATAATCAAGCTGTCCTGGCACATTTCAAAGCAAAGAACACTGAAATGTATAAGATCAGAGCTCAGGACAGACTTGTGGATGGGCCAGATAACAACATCGACTATGACAAGATTACTCCTACCGACATCAATAAGACAGCTGCCCTTCCAAGAGAGCTAGAGATATTCGTAGGTGCAAAGGTCATGCTGAGATCCAACATCGATATCTCGAAGGGCTTAGTCAACGGTGCAATTGGCTTCATCACAGAAATTATATGGCCCTACTTCCGAAGAGCGCAAATACATGCAACAGATGTACCATCAATAAGAATTGACTTCGGTAGAGACGGTATACACATCATTGAGCCGATATCGAAGCAATTCCCAGCGAAACGAAATGCCGGAACAATCGAGAGAAGAATGCTACCTATAGTGCTATCGTGGGCTTCAACTGTACACAAGATGCAAGGCAGTACAGTAGACTATGCAGTGATTGACCTAGGATCTGATTTGTTCGCAGAAGGTCAGGCATATGTTGCACTAAGTCGAGTGAGATCTCTGGATGGCCTACAGATACAGGAATTGGACTGTGCCAAGCTGACTGGAAAGAAACCTTGCAACAACGACGCTTTGGCTGAGATGGAAAGACTGAGATCGATTCCATGAATGAGTACATGAAGAAGTGCAACCGAATAAGACATATGCCAACAACAATATCAACATTCACCGACTTGACAAACTGACAAAGTGCTCTCGGATCGCACTATAAAATGTAAGGTCCAAAAGATAGATCGTTAGATAGATCTATCTTTTGCAAAAATTAATTGTAAAAATTTTTTGTATGAAATTTTACCTTCTACAAAAGATTTAAATTATTACTGTTAATTTAATAAATTTTATAAAAATATAATAGTAATTTTTCCTTCTACAAAAATTTTAAAATTTTAAAAGAACACTGAATTAATAAAAAAATATTTAAAAACGTAACAGTAATTTTTCCTTCTAAGTTATTTAGTTATTTAGTTATTTAGTTATTTAGTTATTTAGTTATTTAGTTATTTAGTTATTTAGTTATTTAGTTATTTAGTTATTTAGTTATTTAGTTATTTAGTTATTTAGTTATTTAGTTATTTAGTTATTTAGTTATTTAGTTATTTAGTTATTTAGTTATTTAGTTATTTAGTTATTTAGTTATTTAGTTATTTAGTTATTTAGTTATTTAGTTATTTAGTTATTTAGTTATTTAGTTATTTAGTTATTTAGTTATTTAGTTATTTAGTTATTTAGTTATTTAGTTATTTAGTTATTTAGTTATTTAGTTATTTAGTTATTTAGTTATTTAGTTATTTAGTTATTTAGTTATTTAGTTATTTAGTTATTTAGTTATTTAGTTATTTAGTTATTTAGTTATTTAGTTATTTAGTTATTTAGTTATTTAGTTATTTAGTTATTTAGTTATTTAGTTATTTAGTTATTTAGTTATTTAGTTATTTAGTTATTTAGTTATTTAGTTATTTAGTTATTTAGTTATTTAGTTATTTAGTTATTTAGTTATTTAGTTATTTAGTTATTTAGTTATTTAGTTATTTAGTTATTTAGTTATTTAGTTATTTAGTTATTTAGTTATTTAGTTATTTAGTTATTTAGTTATTTAGTTATTTAGTTATTTAGTTATTTAGTTATTTAGTTATTTAGTTATTTAGTTATTTAGTTATTTAGTTATTTAGTTATTTAGTTATTTAGTTATTTAGTTATTTAGTTATTTAGTTATTTAGTTATTTAGTTATTTAGTTATTTAGTTATTTAGTTATTTAGTTATTTAGTTATTTAGTTATTTAGTTATTTAGTTATTTAGTTATTTAGTTATTTAGTTATTTAGTTATTTAGTTATTTAGTTATTTAGTTATTTAGTTATTTAGTTATTTAGTTATTTAGTTATTTAGTTATTTAGTTATTTAGTTATTTAGTTATTTAGTTATTTAGTTATTTAGTTATTTAGTTATTTAGTTATTTAGTTATTTAGTTATTTAGTTATTTAGTTATTTAGTTATTTAGTTATTTAGTTATTTAGTTATTTAGTTATTTAGTTATTTAGTTATTTAGTTATTTAGTTATTTAGTTATTTAGTTATTTAGTTATTTAGTTATTTAGTTATTTAGTTATTTAGTTATTTAGTTATTTAGTTATTTAGTTATTTAGTTATTTAGTTATTTAGTTATTTAGTTATTTAGTTATTTAGTTATTTAGTTATTTAGTTATTTAGTTATTTAGTTATTTAGTTATTTAGTTATTTAGTTATTTAGTTATTTAGTTATTTAGTTATTTAGTTATTTAGTTATTTAGTTATTTAGTTATTTAGTTATTTAGTTATTTAGTTATTTAGTTATTTAGTTATTTAGTTATTTAGTTATTTAGTTATTTAGTTATTTAGTTATTTAGTTATTTAGTTATTTAGTTATTTAGTTATTTAGTTATTTAGTTATTTAGTTATTTAGTTATTTAGTTATTTAGTTATTTAGTTATTTAGTTATTTAGTTATTTAGTTATTTAGTTATTTAGTTATTTAGTTATTTAGTTATTTAGTTATTTAGTTATTTAGTTATTTAGTTATTTAGTTATTTAGTTATTTAGTTATTTAGTTATTTAGTTATTTAGTTATTTAGTTATTTAGTTATTTAGTTATTTAGTTATTTAGTTATTTAGTTATTTAGTTATTTAGTTATTTAGTTATTTAGTTATTTAGTTATTTAGTTATTTAGTTATTTAGTTATTTAGTTATTTAGTTATTTAGTTATTTAGTTATTTAGTTATTTAGTTATTTAGTTATTTAGTTATTTAGTTATTTAGTTATTTAGTTATTTAGTTATTTAGTTATTTAGTTATTTAGTTATTTAGTTATTTAGTTATTTAGTTATTTAGTTATTTAGTTATTTAGTTATTTAGTTATTTAGTTATTTAGTTATTTAGTTATTTAGTTATTTAGTTATTTAGTTATTTAGTTATTTAGTTATTTAGTTATTTAGTTATTTAGTTATTTAGTTATTTAGTTATTTAGTTATTTAGTTATTTAGTTATTTAGTTATTTAGTTATTTAGTTATTTAGTTATTTAGTTATTTAGTTATTTAGTTATTTAGTTATTTAGTTATTTAGTTATTTAGTTATTTAGTTATTTAGTTATTTAGTTATTTAGTTATTTAGTTATTTAGTTATTTAGTTATTTAGTTATTTAGTTATTTAGTTATTTAGTTATTTAGTTATTTAGTTATTTAGTTATTTAGTTATTTAGTTATTTAGTTATTTAGTTATTTAGTTATTTAGTTATTTAGTTATTTAGTTATTTAGTTATTTAGTTATTTAGTTATTTAGTTATTTAGTTATTTAGTTATTTAGTTATTTAGTTATTTAGTTATTTAGTTATTTAGTTATTTAGTTATTTAGTTATTTAGTTATTTAGTTATTTAGTTATTTAGTTATTTAGTTATTTAGTTATTTAGTTATTTAGTTATTTAGTTATTTAGTTATTTAGTTATTTAGTTATTTAGTTATTTAGTTATTTAGTTATTTAGTTATTTAGTTATTTAGTTATTTAGTTATTTAGTTATTTAGTTATTTAGTTATTTAGTTATTTAGTTATTTAGTTATTTAGTTATTTAGTTATTTAGTTATTTAGTTATTTAGTTATTTAGTTATTTAGTTATTTAGTTATTTAGTTATTTAGTTATTTAGTTATTTAGTTATTTAGTTATTTAGTTATTTAGTTATTTAGTTATTTAGTTATTTAGTTATTTAGTTATTTAGTTATTTAGTTATTTAGTTATTTAGTTATTTAGTTATTTAGTTATTTAGTTATTTAGTTATTTAGTTATTTAGTTATTTAGTTATTTAGTTATTTAGTTATTTAGTTATTTAGTTATTTAGTTATTTAGTTATTTAGTTATTTAGTTATTTAGTTATTTAGTTATTTAGTTATTTAGTTATTTAGTTATTTAGTTATTTAGTTATTTAGTTATTTAGTTATTTAGTTATTTAGTTATTTAGTTATTTAGTTATTTAGTTATTTAGTTATTTAGTTATTTAGTTATTTAGTTATTTAGTTATTTAGTTATTTAGTTATTTAGTTATTTAGTTATTTAGTTATTTAGTTATTTAGTTATTTAGTTATTTAGTTATTTAGTTATTTAGTTATTTAGTTATTTAGTTATTTAGTTATTTAGTTATTTAGTTATTTAGTTATTTAGTTATTTAGTTATTTAGTTATTTAGTTATTTAGTTATTTAGTTATTTAGTTATTTAGTTATTTAGTTATTTAGTTATTTAGTTATTTAGTTATTTAGTTATTTAGTTATTTAGTTATTTAGTTATTTAGTTATTTAGTTATTTAGTTATTTAGTTATTTAGTTATTTAGTTATTTAGTTATTTAGTTATTTAGTTATTTAGTTATTTAGTTATTTAGTTATTTAGTTATTTAGTTATTTAGTTATTTAGTTATTTAGTTATTTAGTTATTTAGTTATTTAGTTATTTAGTTATTTAGTTATTTAGTTATTTAGTTATTTAGTTATTTAGTTATTTAGTTATTTAGTTATTTAGTTATTTAGTTATTTAGTTATTTAGTTATTTAGTTATTTAGTTATTTAGTTATTTAGTTATTTAGTTATTTAGTTATTTAGTTATTTAGTTATTTAGTTATTTAGTTATTTAGTTATTTAGTTATTTAGTTATTTAGTTATTTAGTTATTTAGTTATTTAGTTATTTAGTTATTTAGTTATTTAGTTATTTAGTTATTTAGTTATTTAGTTATTTAGTTATTTAGTTATTTAGTTATTTAGTTATTTAGTTATTTAGTTATTTAGTTATTTAGTTATTTAGTTATTTAGTTATTTAGTTATTTAGTTATTTAGTTATTTAGTTATTTAGTTATTTAGTTATTTAGTTATTTAGTTATTTAGTTATTTAGTTATTTAGTTATTTAGTTATTTAGTTATTTAGTTATTTAGTTATTTAGTTATTTAGTTATTTAGTTATTTAGTTATTTAGTTATTTAGTTATTTAGTTATTTAGTTATTTAGTTATTTAGTTATTTAGTTATTTAGTTATTTAGTTATTTAGTTATTTAGTTATTTAGTTATTTAGTTATTTAGTTATTTAGTTATTTAGTTATTTAGTTATTTAGTTATTTAGTTATTTAGTTATTTAGTTATTTAGTTATTTAGTTATTTAGTTATTTAGTTATTTAGTTATTTAGTTATTTAGTTATTTAGTTATTTAGTTATTTAGTTATTTAGTTATTTAGTTATTTAGTTATTTAGTTATTTAGTTATTTAGTTATTTAGTTATTTAGTTATTTAGTTATTTAGTTATTTAGTTATTTAGTTATTTAGTTATTTAGTTATTTAGTTATTTAGTTATTTAGTTATTTAGTTATTTAGTTATTTAGTTATTTAGTTATTTAGTTATTTAGTTATTTAGTTATTTAGTTATTTAGTTATTTAGTTATTTAGTTATTTAGTTATTTAGTTATTTAGTTATTTAGTTATTTAGTTATTTAGTTATTTAGTTATTTAGTTATTTAGTTATTTAGTTATTTAGTTATTTAGTTATTTAGTTATTTAGTTATTTAGTTATTTAGTTATTTAGTTATTTAGTTATTTAGTTATTTAGTTATTTAGTTATTTAGTTATTTAGTTATTTAGTTATTTAGTTATTTAGTTATTTAGTTATTTAGTTATTTAGTTATTTAGTTATTTAGTTATTTAGTTATTTAGTTATTTAGTTATTTAGTTATTTAGTTATTTAGTTATTTAGTTATTTAGTTATTTAGTTATTTAGTTATTTAGTTATTTAGTTATTTAGTTATTTAGTTATTTAGTTATTTAGTTATTTAGTTATTTAGTTATTTAGTTATTTAGTTATTTAGTTATTTAGTTATTTAGTTATTTAGTTATTTAGTTATTTAGTTATTTAGTTATTTAGTTATTTAGTTATTTAGTTATTTAGTTATTTAGTTATTTAGTTATTTAGTTATTTAGTTATTTAGTTATTTAGTTATTTAGTTATTTAGTTATTTAGTTATTTAGTTATTTAGTTATTTAGTTATTTAGTTATTTAGTTATTTAGTTATTTAGTTATTTAGTTATTTAGTTATTTAGTTATTTAGTTATTTAGTTATTTAGTTATTTAGTTATTTAGTTATTTAGTTATTTAGTTATTTAGTTATTTAGTTATTTAGTTATTTAGTTATTTAGTTATTTAGTTATTTAGTTATTTAGTTATTTAGTTATTTAGTTATTTAGTTATTTAGTTATTTAGTTATTTAGTTATTTAGTTATTTAGTTATTTAGTTATTTAGTTATTTAGTTATTTAGTTATTTAGTTATTTAGTTATTTAGTTATTTAGTTATTTAGTTATTTAGTTATTTAGTTATTTAGTTATTTAGTTATTTAGTTATTTAGTTATTTAGTTATTTAGTTATTTAGTTATTTAGTTATTTAGTTATTTAGTTATTTAGTTATTTAGTTATTTAGTTATTTAGTTATTTAGTTATTTAGTTATTTAGTTATTTAGTTATTTAGTTATTTAGTTATTTAGTTATTTAGTTATTTAGTTATTTAGTTATTTAGTTATTTAGTTATTTAGTTATTTAGTTATTTAGTTATTTAGTTATTTAGTTATTTAGTTATTTAGTTATTTAGTTATTTAGTTATTTAGTTATTTAGTTATTTAGTTATTTAGTTATTTAGTTATTTAGTTATTTAGTTATTTAGTTATTTAGTTATTTAGTTATTTAGTTATTTAGTTATTTAGTTATTTAGTTATTTAGTTATTTAGTTATTTAGTTATTTAGTTATTTAGTTATTTAGTTATTTAGTTATTTAGTTATTTAGTTATTTAGTTATTTAGTTATTTAGTTATTTAGTTATTTAGTTATTTAGTTATTTAGTTATTTAGTTATTTAGTTATTTAGTTATTTAGTTATTTAGTTATTTAGTTATTTAGTTATTTAGTTATTTAGTTATTTAGTTATTTAGTTATTTAGTTATTTAGTTATTTAGTTATTTAGTTATTTAGTTATTTAGTTATTTAGTTATTTAGTTATTTAGTTATTTAGTTATTTAGTTATTTAGTTATTTAGTTATTTAGTTATTTAGTTATTTAGTTATTTAGTTATTTAGTTATTTAGTTATTTAGTTATTTAGTTATTTAGTTATTTAGTTATTTAGTTATTTAGTTATTTAGTTATTTAGTTATTTAGTTATTTAGTTATTTAGTTATTTAGTTATTTAGTTATTTAGTTATTTAGTTATTTAGTTATTTAGTTATTTAGTTATTTAGTTATTTAGTTATTTAGTTATTTAGTTATTTAGTTATTTAGTTATTTAGTTATTTAGTTATTTAGTTATTTAGTTATTTAGTTATTTAGTTATTTAGTTATTTAGTTATTTAGTTATTTAGTTATTTAGTTATTTAGTTATTTAGTTATTTAGTTATTTAGTTATTTAGTTATTTAGTTATTTAGTTATTTAGTTATTTAGTTATTTAGTTATTTAGTTATTTAGTTATTTAGTTATTTAGTTATTTAGTTATTTAGTTATTTAGTTATTTAGTTATTTAGTTATTTAGTTATTTAGTTATTTAGTTATTTAGTTATTTAGTTATTTAGTTATTTAGTTATTTAGTTATTTAGTTATTTAGTTATTTAGTTATTTAGTTATTTAGTTATTTAGTTATTTAGTTATTTAGTTATTTAGTTATTTAGTTATTTAGTTATTTAGTTATTTAGTTATTTAGTTATTTAGTTATTTAGTTATTTAGTTATTTAGTTATTTAGTTATTTAGTTATTTAGTTATTTAGTTATTTAGTTATTTAGTTATTTAGTTATTTAGTTATTTAGTTATTTAGTTATTTAGTTATTTAGTTATTTAGTTATTTAGTTATTTAGTTATTTAGTTATTTAGTTATTTAGTTATTTAGTTATTTAGTTATTTAGTTATTTAGTTATTTAGTTATTTAGTTATTTAGTTATTTAGTTATTTAGTTATTTAGTTATTTAGTTATTTAGTTATTTAGTTATTTAGTTATTTAGTTATTTAGTTATTTAGTTATTTAGTTATTTAGTTATTTAGTTATTTAGTTATTTAGTTATTTAGTTATTTAGTTATTTAGTTATTTAGTTATTTAGTTATTTAGTTATTTAGTTATTTAGTTATTTAGTTATTTAGTTATTTAGTTATTTAGTTATTTAGTTATTTAGTTATTTAGTTATTTAGTTATTTAGTTATTTAGTTATTTAGTTATTTAGTTATTTAGTTATTTAGTTATTTAGTTATTTAGTTATTTAGTTATTTAGTTATTTAGTTATTTAGTTATTTAGTTATTTAGTTATTTAGTTATTTAGTTATTTAGTTATTTAGTTATTTAGTTATTTAGTTATTTAGTTATTTAGTTATTTAGTTATTTAGTTATTTAGTTATTTAGTTATTTAGTTATTTAGTTATTTAGTTATTTAGTTATTTAGTTATTTAGTTATTTAGTTATTTAGTTATTTAGTTATTTAGTTATTTAGTTATTTAGTTATTTAGTTATTTAGTTATTTAGTTATTTAGTTATTTAGTTATTTAGTTATTTAGTTATTTAGTTATTTAGTTATTTAGTTATTTAGTTATTTAGTTATTTAGTTATTTAGTTATTTAGTTATTTAGTTATTTAGTTATTTAGTTATTTAGTTATTTAGTTATTTAGTTATTTAGTTATTTAGTTATTTAGTTATTTAGTTATTTAGTTATTTAGTTATTTAGTTATTTAGTTATTTAGTTATTTAGTTATTTAGTTATTTAGTTATTTAGTTATTTAGTTATTTAGTTATTTAGTTATTTAGTTATTTAGTTATTTAGTTATTTAGTTATTTAGTTATTTAGTTATTTAGTTATTTAGTTATTTAGTTATTTAGTTATTTAGTTATTTAGTTATTTAGTTATTTAGTTATTTAGTTATTTAGTTATTTAGTTATTTAGTTATTTAGTTATTTAGTTATTTAGTTATTTAGTTATTTAGTTATTTAGTTATTTAGTTATTTAGTTATTTAGTTATTTAGTTATTTAGTTATTTAGTTATTTAGTTATTTAGTTATTTAGTTATTTAGTTATTTAGTTATTTAGTTATTTAGTTATTTAGTTATTTAGTTATTTAGTTATTTAGTTATTTAGTTATTTAGTTATTTAGTTATTTAGTTATTTAGTTATTTAGTTAACTAAATAACTAAATAACTAAATAACTAAATAACTAAATAACTAAATAACTAAATAACTAAATAACTAAATAACTAAATAACTAAATAACTAAATAACTAAATAACTAAATAACTAAATAACTAAATAACTAAATAACTAAATAACTAAATAACTAAATAACTAAATAACTAAATAACTAAATAACTAAATAACTAAATAACTAAATAACTAAATAACTAAATAACTAAATAACTAAATAACTAAATAACTAAATAACTAAATAACTAAATAACTAAATAACTAAATAACTAAATAACTAAATAACTAAATAACTAAATAACTAAATAACTAAATAACTAAATAACTAAATAACTAAATAACTAAATAACTAAATAACTAAATAACTAAATAACTAAATAACTAAATAACTAAATAACTAAATAACTAAATAACTAAATAACTAAATAACTAAATAACTAAATAACTAAATAACTAAATAACTAAATAACTAAATAACTAAATAACTAAATAACTAAATAACTAAATAACTAAATAACTAAATAACTAAATAACTAAATAACTAAATAACTAAATAACTAAATAACTAAATAACTAAATAACTAAATAACTAAATAACTAAATAACTAAATAACTAAATAACTAAATAACTAAATAACTAAATAACTAAATAACTAAATAACTAAATAACTAAATAACTAAATAACTAAATAACTAAATAACTAAATAACTAAATAACTAAATAACTAAATAACTAAATAACTAAATAACTAAATAACTAAATAACTAAATAACTAAATAACTAAATAACTAAATAACTAAATAACTAAATAACTAAATAACTAAATAACTAAATAACTAAATAACTAAATAACTAAATAACTAAATAACTAAATAACTAAATAACTAAATAACTAAATAACTAAATAACTAAATAACTAAATAACTAAATAACTAAATAACTAAATAACTAAATAACTAAATAACTAAATAACTAAATAACTAAATAACTAAATAACTAAATAACTAAATAACTAAATAACTAAATAACTAAATAACTAAATAACTAAATAACTAAATAACTAAATAACTAAATAACTAAATAACTAAATAACTAAATAACTAAATAACTAAATAACTAAATAACTAAATAACTAAATAACTAAATAACTAAATAACTAAATAACTAAATAACTAAATAACTAAATAACTAAATAACTAAATAACTAAATAACTAAATAACTAAATAACTAAATAACTAAATAACTAAATAACTAAATAACTAAATAACTAAATAACTAAATAACTAAATAACTAAATAACTAAATAACTAAATAACTAAATAACTAAATAACTAAATAACTAAATAACTAAATAACTAAATAACTAAATAACTAAATAACTAAATAACTAAATAACTAAATAACTAAATAACTAAATAACTAAATAACTAAATAACTAAATAACTAAATAACTAAATAACTAAATAACTAAATAACTAAATAACTAAATAACTAAATAACTAAATAACTAAATAACTAAATAACTAAATAACTAAATAACTAAATAACTAAATAACTAAATAACTAAATAACTAAATAACTAAATAACTAAATAACTAAATAACTAAATAACTAAATAACTAAATAACTAAATAACTAAATAACTAAATAACTAAATAACTAAATAACTAAATAACTAAATAACTAAATAACTAAATAACTAAATAACTAAATAACTAAATAACTAAATAACTAAATAACTAAATAACTAAATAACTAAATAACTAAATAACTAAATAACTAAATAACTAAATAACTAAATAACTAAATAACTAAATAACTAAATAACTAAATAACTAAATAACTAAATAACTAAATAACTAAATAACTAAATAACTAAATAACTAAATAACTAAATAACTAAATAACTAAATAACTAAATAACTAAATAACTAAATAACTAAATAACTAAATAACTAAATAACTAAATAACTAAATAACTAAATAACTAAATAACTAAATAACTAAATAACTAAATAACTAAATAACTAAATAACTAAATAACTAAATAACTAAATAACTAAATAACTAAATAACTAAATAACTAAATAACTAAATAACTAAATAACTAAATAACTAAATAACTAAATAACTAAATAACTAAATAACTAAATAACTAAATAACTAAATAACTAAATAACTAAATAACTAAATAACTAAATAACTAAATAACTAAATAACTAAATAACTAAATAACTAAATAACTAAATAACTAAATAACTAAATAACTAAATAACTAAATAACTAAATAACTAAATAACTAAATAACTAAATAACTAAATAACTAAATAACTAAATAACTAAATAACTAAATAACTAAATAACTAAATAACTAAATAACTAAATAACTAAATAACTAAATAACTAAATAACTAAATAACTAAATAACTAAATAACTAAATAACTAAATAACTAAATAACTAAATAACTAAATAACTAAATAACTAAATAACTAAATAACTAAATAACTAAATAACTAAATAACTAAATAACTAAATAACTAAATAACTAAATAACTAAATAACTAAATAACTAAATAACTAAATAACTAAATAACTAAATAACTAAATAACTAAATAACTAAATAACTAAATAACTAAATAACTAAATAACTAAATAACTAAATAACTAAATAACTAAATAACTAAATAACTAAATAACTAAATAACTAAATAACTAAATAACTAAATAACTAAATAACTAAATAACTAAATAACTAAATAACTAAATAACTAAATAACTAAATAACTAAATAACTAAATAACTAAATAACTAAATAACTAAATAACTAAATAACTAAATAACTAAATAACTAAATAACTAAATAACTAAATAACTAAATAACTAAATAACTAAATAACTAAATAACTAAATAACTAAATAACTAAATAACTAAATAACTAAATAACTAAATAACTAAATAACTAAATAACTAAATAACTAAATAACTAAATAACTAAATAACTAAATAACTAAATAACTAAATAACTAAATAACTAAATAACTAAATAACTAAATAACTAAATAACTAAATAACTAAATAACTAAATAACTAAATAACTAAATAACTAAATAACTAAATAACTAAATAACTAAATAACTAAATAACTAAATAACTAAATAACTAAATAACTAAATAACTAAATAACTAAATAACTAAATAACTAAATAACTAAATAACTAAATAACTAAATAACTAAATAACTAAATAACTAAATAACTAAATAACTAAATAACTAAATAACTAAATAACTAAATAACTAAATAACTAAATAACTAAATAACTAAATAACTAAATAACTAAATAACTAAATAACTAAATAACTAAATAACTAAATAACTAAATAACTAAATAACTAAATAACTAAATAACTAAATAACTAAATAACTAAATAACTAAATAACTAAATAACTAAATAACTAAATAACTAAATAACTAAATAACTAAATAACTAAATAACTAAATAACTAAATAACTAAATAACTAAATAACTAAATAACTAAATAACTAAATAACTAAATAACTAAATAACTAAATAACTAAATAACTAAATAACTAAATAACTAAATAACTAAATAACTAAATAACTAAATAACTAAATAACTAAATAACTAAATAACTAAATAACTAAATAACTAAATAACTAAATAACTAAATAACTAAATAACTAAATAACTAAATAACTAAATAACTAAATAACTAAATAACTAAATAACTAAATAACTAAATAACTAAATAACTAAATAACTAAATAACTAAATAACTAAATAACTAAATAACTAAATAACTAAATAACTAAATAACTAAATAACTAAATAACTAAATAACTAAATAACTAAATAACTAAATAACTAAATAACTAAATAACTAAATAACTAAATAACTAAATAACTAAATAACTAAATAACTAAATAACTAAATAACTAAATAACTAAATAACTAAATAACTAAATAACTAAATAACTAAATAACTAAATAACTAAATAACTAAATAACTAAATAACTAAATAACTAAATAACTAAATAACTAAATAACTAAATAACTAAATAACTAAATAACTAAATAACTAAATAACTAAATAACTAAATAACTAAATAACTAAATAACTAAATAACTAAATAACTAAATAACTAAATAACTAAATAACTAAATAACTAAATAACTAAATAACTAAATAACTAAATAACTAAATAACTAAATAACTAAATAACTAAATAACTAAATAACTAAATAACTAAATAACTAAATAACTAAATAACTAAATAACTAAATAACTAAATAACTAAATAACTAAATAACTAAATAACTAAATAACTAAATAACTAAATAACTAAATAACTAAATAACTAAATAACTAAATAACTAAATAACTAAATAACTAAATAACTAAATAACTAAATAACTAAATAACTAAATAACTAAATAACTAAATAACTAAATAACTAAATAACTAAATAACTAAATAACTAAATAACTAAATAACTAAATAACTAAATAACTAAATAACTAAATAACTAAATAACTAAATAACTAAATAACTAAATAACTAAATAACTAAATAACTAAATAACTAAATAACTAAATAACTAAATAACTAAATAACTAAATAACTAAATAACTAAATAACTAAATAACTAAATAACTAAATAACTAAATAACTAAATAACTAAATAACTAAATAACTAAATAACTAAATAACTAAATAACTAAATAACTAAATAACTAAATAACTAAATAACTAAATAACTAAATAACTAAATAACTAAATAACTAAATAACTAAATAACTAAATAACTAAATAACTAAATAACTAAATAACTAAATAACTAAATAACTAAATAACTAAATAACTAAATAACTAAATAACTAAATAACTAAATAACTAAATAACTAAATAACTAAATAACTAAATAACTAAATAACTAAATAACTAAATAACTAAATAACTAAATAACTAAATAACTAAATAACTAAATAACTAAATAACTAAATAACTAAATAACTAAATAACTAAATAACTAAATAACTAAATAACTAAATAACTAAATAACTAAATAACTAAATAACTAAATAACTAAATAACTAAATAACTAAATAACTAAATAACTAAATAACTAAATAACTAAATAACTAAATAACTAAATAACTAAATAACTAAATAACTAAATAACTAAATAACTAAATAACTAAATAACTAAATAACTAAATAACTAAATAACTAAATAACTAAATAACTAAATAACTAAATAACTAAATAACTAAATAACTAAATAACTAAATAACTAAATAACTAAATAACTAAATAACTAAATAACTAAATAACTAAATAACTAAATAACTAAATAACTAAATAACTAAATAACTAAATAACTAAATAACTAAATAACTAAATAACTAAATAACTAAATAACTAAATAACTAAATAACTAAATAACTAAATAACTAAATAACTAAATAACTAAATAACTAAATAACTAAATAACTAAATAACTAAATAACTAAATAACTAAATAACTAAATAACTAAATAACTAAATAACTAAATAACTAAATAACTAAATAACTAAATAACTAAATAACTAAATAACTAAATAACTAAATAACTAAATAACTAAATAACTAAATAACTAAATAACTAAATAACTAAATAACTAAATAACTAAATAACTAAATAACTAAATAACTAAATAACTAAATAACTAAATAACTAAATAACTAAATAACTAAATAACTAAATAACTAAATAACTAAATAACTAAATAACTAAATAACTAAATAACTAAATAACTAAATAACTAAATAACTAAATAACTAAATAACTAAATAACTAAATAACTAAATAACTAAATAACTAAATAACTAAATAACTAAATAACTAAATAACTAAATAACTAAATAACTAAATAACTAAATAACTAAATAACTAAATAACTAAATAACTAAATAACTAAATAACTAAATAACTAAATAACTAAATAACTAAATAACTAAATAACTAAATAACTAAATAACTAAATAACTAAATAACTAAATAACTAAATAACTAAATAAGCTAAATAACTAAATAACTAAATAACTAAATAACTAAATAACTAAATAACTAAATAACTAAATAACTAAATAACTAAATAACTAAATAACTAAATAACTAAATAACTAAATAACTAAATAACTAAATAACTAAATAACTAAATAACTAAATAACTAAATAACTAAATAACTAAATAACTAAATAACTAAATAACTAAATAACTAAATAACTAAATAACTAAATAACTAAATAACTAAATAACTAAATAACTAAATAACTAAATAACTAAATAACTAAATAACTAAATAACTAAATAACTAAATAACTAAATAACTAAATAACTAAATAACTAAATAACTAAATAACTAAATAACTAAATAACTAAATAACTAAATAACTAAATAACTAAATAACTAAATAACTAAATAACTAAATAACTAAATAACTAAATAACTAAATAACTAAATAACTAAATAACTAAATAACTAAATAACTAAATAACTAAATAACTAAATAACTAAATAACTAAATAACTAAATAACTAAATAACTAAATAACTAAATAACTAAATAACTAAATAACTAAATAACTAAATAACTAAATAACTAAATAACTAAATAACTAAATAACTAAATAACTAAATAACTAAATAACTAAATAACTAAATAACTAAATAACTAAATAACTAAATAACTAAATAACTAAATAACTAAATAACTAAATAACTAAATAACTAAATAACTAAATAACTAAATAACTAAATAACTAAATAACTAAATAACTAAATAACTAAATAACTAAATAACTAAATAACTAAATAACTAAATAACTAAATAACTAAATAACTAAATAACTAAATAACTAAATAACTAAATAACTAAATAACTAAATAACTAAATAACTAAATAACTAAATAACTAAATAACTAAATAACTAAATAACTAAATAACTAAATAACTAAATAACTAAATAACTAAATAACTAAATAACTAAATAACTAAATAACTAAATAACTAAATAACTAAATAACTAAATAACTAAATAACTAAATAACTAAATAACTAAATAACTAAATAACTAAATAACTAAATAACTAAATAACTAAATAACTAAATAACTAAATAACTAAATAACTAAATAACTAAATAACTAAATAACTAAATAACTAAATAACTAAATAACTAAATAACTAAATAACTAAATAACTAAATAACTAAATAACTAAATAACTAAATAACTAAATAACTAAATAACTAAATAACTAAATAACTAAATAACTAAATAACTAAATAACTAAATAACTAAATAACTAAATAACTAAATAACTAAATAACTAAATAACTAAATAACTAAATAACTAAATAACTAAATAACTAAATAACTAAATAACTAAATAACTAAATAACTAAATAACTAAATAACTAAATAACTAAATAACTAAATAACTAAATAACTAAATAACTAAATAACTAAATAACTAAATAACTAAATAACTAAATAACTAAATAACTAAATAACTAAATAACTAAATAACTAAATAACTAAATAACTAAATAACTAAATAACTAAATAACTAAATAACTAAATAACTAAATAACTAAATAACTAAATAACTAAATAACTAAATAACTAAATAACTAAATAACTAAATAACTAAATAACTAAATAACTAAATAACTAAATAACTAAATAACTAAATAACTAAATAACTAAATAACTAAATAACTAAATAACTAAATAACTAAATAACTAAATAACTAAATAACTAAATAACTAAATAACTAAATAACTAAATAACTAAATAACTAAATAACTAAATAACTAAATAACTAAATAACTAAATAACTAAATAACTAAATAACTAAATAACTAAATAACTAAATAACTAAATAACTAAATAACTAAATAACTAAATAACTAAATAACTAAATAACTAAATAACTAAATAACTAAATAACTAAATAACTAAATAACTAAATAACTAAATAACTAAATAACTAAATAACTAAATAACTAAATAACTAAATAACTAAATAACTAAATAACTAAATAACTAAATAACTAAATAACTAAATAACTAAATAACTAAATAACTAAATAACTAAATAACTAAATAACTAAATAACTAAATAACTAAATAACTAAATAACTAAATAACTAAATAACTAAATAACTAAATAACTAAATAACTAAATAACTAAATAACTAAATAACTAAATAACTAAATAACTAAATAACTAAATAACTAAATAACTAAATAACTAAATAACTAAATAACTAAATAACTAAATAACTAAATAACTAAATAACTAAATAACTAAATAACTAAATAACTAAATAACTAAATAACTAAATAACTAAATAACTAAATAACTAAATAACTAAATAACTAAATAACTAAATAACTAAATAACTAAATAACTAAATAACTAAATAACTAAATAACTAAATAACTAAATAACTAAATAACTAAATAACTAAATAACTAAATAACTAAATAACTAAATAACTAAATAACTAAATAACTAAATAACTAAATAACTAAATAACTAAATAACTAAATAACTAAATAACTAAATAACTAAATAACTAAATAACTAAATAACTAAATAACTAAATAACTAAATAACTAAATAACTAAATAACTAAATAACTAAATAACTAAATAACTAAATAACTAAATAACTAAATAACTAAATAACTAAATAACTAAATAACTAAATAACTAAATAACTAAATAACTAAATAACTAAATAACTAAATAACTAAATAACTAAATAACTAAATAACTAAATAACTAAATAACTAAATAACTAAATAACTAAATAACTAAATAACTAAATAACTAAATAACTAAATAACTAAATAACTAAATAACTAAATAACTAAATAACTAAATAACTAAATAACTAAATAACTAAATAACTAAATAACTAAATAACTAAATAACTAAATAACTAAATAACTAAATAACTAAATAACTAAATAACTAAATAACTAAATAACTAAATAACTAAATAACTAAATAACTAAATAACTAAATAACTAAATAACTAAATAACTAAATAACTAAATAACTAAATAACTAAATAACTAAATAACTAAATAACTAAATAACTAAATAACTAAATAACTAAATAACTAAATAACTAAATAACTAAATAACTAAATAACTAAATAACTAAATAACTAAATAACTAAATAACTAAATAACTAAATAACTAAATAACTAAATAACTAAATAACTAAATAACTAAATAACTAAATAACTAAATAACTAAATAACTAAATAACTAAATAACTAAATAACTAAATAACTAAATAACTAAATAACTAAATAACTAAATAACTAAATAACTAAATAACTAAATAACTAAATAACTAAATAACTAAATAACTAAATAACTAAATAACTAAATAACTAAATAACTAAATAACTAAATAACTAAATAACTAAATAACTAAATAACTAAATAACTAAATAACTAAATAACTAAATAACTAAATAACTAAATAACTAAATAACTAAATAACTAAATAACTAAATAACTAAATAACTAAATAACTAAATAACTAAATAACTAAATAACTAAATAACTAAATAACTAAATAACTAAATAACTAAATAACTAAATAACTAAATCTATATATATAAAAGAGTTGCGTTACTGACTGACTGACTGACTGACTGACTGACTGACTGACTGACTGACTTATCATTGACCAGCCCCCAGACCAAACGGCTGAAGCCAGGGTCATGAAATTTTCAGGGTAGTTCCCAAATATGACGTAGACGTCGACTAAGAAAGGGTTTTACGAAATTCGTACTTTTAGGGGATAAAATGGCCCAAAAAGGGATAAACATCGAACCTTCGTCCTGACTAAACGGCAGTAGCTATAAACATGAAATTCGGTGAGTTCCTTGCAATGACCATGCAGACGAGCTACAAATAGGGATTTTTTCGAAATTCGTACATTTAAGGGACGACCGGGACAAAAAGGGATAAAAATGGTACCAACTAAAGTATTACAGCTAGAAACGTGAAATTTGGTATGTAAATTCCTCTGACCATATAGAAACGAAGTAAAATTGGATTTTTCGAAATTTGTACTTATAAGGGACGAGCGGGACAAAAAGGGATAAAAATGGTACCAACTAAAGTATTACAGCTAGAAACGTGAAATTTGGTATGTAAATTCCTCTGACCATATAGAAACGAAGTAAAATTGGATTTTTCGAAATTTGTACTTTTAAGGGACGAGCGGGACAAAAAGGGATAAAAATGGTACCAACTAAAGTATTACAGCTAGAAACGTGAAATTTGGTATGTAAATTCCTCTGACCATATAGAAACGAAGTAAAATTGGATTTTTCGAAATTTGTACTTATAAGGGACGAGCGGGACAAAAAGGGATAAAAATGGTACCAACTAAAGTATTACAGCTAGAAACGTGAAATTTGGTATGTAAATTCCTCTGACCATATAAAAACGAAGTAAAATTGGATTTTTCGAAATTTGTACTTATAAGGGACGAGCGGGACAAAAAGGGATAAAAATGGTACCAACTAAAGTATTACAGCTAGAAACGTGAAATTTGGTATGTAAATTCCTCTGACCATATAGAAACGAAGTAAAATTGGATTTTTCGAAATTTGTACTTATAAGGGACGAGCGGGACAAAAAGGGATAAAAATGGTACCAACTAAAGTATTACAACTAGAATCGTGAAATTTGGTATATAAATTCCTCTGACCATATAGAAACGAAGTAAAATTGGATTTTTAGAAATTTGTACTTTTAAGGGGCGAGCGGGATAAAAATGGTACCAACTAAAGTATTACAGCTAGAAACGTGAAATTTGGTATGTCAATTCCTCTCACCATATAGAAACGAAGTAAAATTGGATTTTTCGAAATTTGTACTTTTAAGGGACGAGCGGGACAAAAAGGGATAAGAATGGTACCAACTAAAGTATTACAGCTAGAAACGTGAAATTTGGTATTTAAATTCCTCTGACCATATAGAAACGAAGTAAAATTGGATTTTTCTAAATTTGTACTTTTAAGGGACGAGCGGGACAAAAAGGGATAAAAATGGTACCAACTAAAGTATTACAGCTAGAAACGTGAAATTTGGTATGTAAATTCCTCTGACCATATAGAAACGAAGTAAAATTGGATTTTTCGAAATTTGTACTTATAAGGGACGAGCGGGACAAAAAGGGATAAAAATGGTACCAACTAAAGTATTACTGCTAGAAACGTGAAATTTGGATAAGAATGGTACCAACTAAAGTATTACAGCTAGAAACGTGAAATTTGGTATGTAAATTCCTCTGACCATATAGAAACGAAGTAAAATTGGATTTTTGAAATTTGTACTTTTAAGGGACGAGCGGGACAAAAAAGGATAAAAATGGTACCAACTAAAGTATTACAGCTAGAAACGTGAAATTTGGTATGTAAATTCCTCTGACCATATAGGAACGAAGTAAAATTGGATTTTTCGAAATTTGTACTTTTAAGGGACGAGCGGGACAAAAAAGGATAAAAATGGTACCAACTAAAGTATTACAGCTAGAAACGTGAAATTTGGTATGTAAATTCCTCTGACCATATAGAAACGAAGTAAAATTGGATTTTTCGAAATTTGTACTTTTAAAGAACGAGCGGGACAAAAAGGGATAAAAATGGTACCAACTAAAGTATTACAGCTAGATACGTGAAATTTGGTATTTAAATTCCTCTGACCATATAGAAACGAAGTAAAATTGGATTTTTCTAAATTTGTACTTTTAAGGGATGAGCGGGACAAAAAGGGATAAAAATGGTACCAACTATAAGAATGGTACCAACTAAAGTATTACAGCTAGAAACGTGAAATTTGGTATATAAATTCCTCTGACCATATAGAAACGAAGTAAAATTGGATTTTTCGAAATTTGTATTTTTAAAGAACGAGCGGGACAAAAAGGGATAAAAATGGTACCAACTAAAGTATTACAGCTAGAAACGTTAAATTTGGTATTTAAATTCCTCTGACCATATAGAAACGAAGTAAAATTGGATTTTTCTAAATTTGTACTTTTAAGGGACGAGCGGGACAAAAAGGGATAAAAATGGTACCAACTAAAGTATTACAGCTAGAAACGTGAAATTTGGTATGTAAATTCCTCTGACCATATAGAAACGAAGTAAAATTGGATTTTTCGAAATTTGTACTTTTAAAGAACGAGCGGGACAAAAAGGGTTAAAAATGGTACCAACTAAAGTATTACAGCTAGATACGTGAAATTTGGTATTTAAATTCCTCTGACCATATAGAAACGAAGTAAAATTGGATTTTTCGAAATTTGTACTTATAAGGGACGAGCGGGACAAAAAGGGATAAAAATGGTACCAACTATAAGAATGGTACCAACTAAAGTATTACAGCTAGAAACGTGAAATTTGGTATGTAAATTCCTCTGACCATATAGAAACGAAGTAAAATTGGATTTTTCGAAATTTGTATTTTTAAAGAACGAGCGGGACAAAAAGGGATAAAAATGGTACCAACTAAAGTATTACAGCTAGAAACGTGAAATTTGGTATTTAAATTCCTCTGACCATATAGAAACGAAGTAAAATTGGATTTTTCTAAATTTGTACTTTTAAGGGACGAGCGGGACAAAAAGGGATAAAAATGGTACCAACTAAAGTATTACAGCTAGAAACGTGAAATTTGGTATGTAAATTCCTCTGACCATATAGAAACGAAGTAAAATTGGATTTTTCGAAATTTGTACTTTTAAGGGACGAGCGGGACAAAAAGGAATAAAAATGGTACCAACTAAAGTATTACAGCAAGAAACGTGAAATTTGGTATGTAAATTCCTCTGACCATATAGAAACGAAGTAAAATTGGATTTTTCGAAATTTGTACTTATAAGGGACGAGCGGGACAAAAAGGGATAAAAATGGTACCAACTAAAGTATTACAGCTAGAAACGTGAAATTTGGTATGTAAATTCTTCTGACCATATGGAAACGAAGTAAAATTGGATTTTTCGAAATTTGTACTTTTAAGGGACGAGCGGGACAAAAAGGGATAAAAATGGTACCAACTAAAGTATTACAGCTAGAAACGTGAAATTTGGTATGTAAATTCCTCTGCCCATATAGAAACGAAGTAAAATTGGATTTTTCGAAATTTGTACTTCTAAGGGGTGCGCGGGACGAAAAGGGATAAAAATGCTGTACAATCCTGTGTTACCAAATAAAGTACATATTTTTAGGGGAGCAAAAACACATGTTACCTATATTGATTTTTCAAAATGTGTACTTTTTGGGAAAGAGGTGCAAAAAGTTATAAACTGGCTGGCTGAATCTAGAAACATGAGATCGAGGATATAAATGGTTGTAATTTTTTGTTCAAAACTTAGTAGAAAACTATACATACGAAGTAGTTCAGCTAAAATAGTGCATATCGACCAGCACATTCATTTGACTGTGTGTGAGTGTTAGCTAATAGGAGCTTACCAAATTACTATTTTAGATTTATCTATATCCACCAAAAGAAAATTAAATAAATACTATCCAAAAACAAAGACGGATAAAATTAACAAATAACTGGCTCTTTCGCGTGCGAAGCAGCGGGTACTGCTAGTCTATATATATAAAAGAGTTGCGTTACTGACTGACTGACTGACTTATCATTGACCAGCCCCCAGACCAAACGGCTGAAGCCAGGGTCATGAAATTTTCAGGGTAGTTCCCAAATATGACGTAGACGTCGACTAAGAAAGGGTTTTACGAAATTCGTACTTTTAGGGGATAAAATGGCCCAAAAAGGGATAAACATCGAACCTTCGTCCTGACTAAACGGCAGTAGCTATAAACATGAAATTCGGTGAGTTCCTTGCAATGACCATGCAGACGAGCTACAAATAGGGATTTTTTCGAAATTCGTACATTTAAGGGACGACCGGGACAAAAAGGGATAAAAATGGTACCAACTAAAGTATTACAGCTAGAAACGTGAAATTTGGTATGTAAATTCCTCTGACCATATAGAAACGAAGTAAAATTGGATTTTTCGAAATTTGTACTTATAAGGGACGAGCGGGACAAAAAGGGATAAAAATGGTACCAACTAAAGTATTACAGCTAGAAACGTGAAATTTGGTATGTAAATTCCTCTGACCATATAGAAACGAAGTAAAATTGGATTTTTCGAAATTTGTACTTTTAAGGGACGAGCGGGACAAAAAGGGATAAAAATGGTACCAACTAAAGTATTACAGCTAGAAACGTGAAATTTGGTATGTAAATTCCTCTGACCATATAGAAACGAAGTAAAATTGGATTTTTCGAAATTTGTACTTATAAGGGACGAGCGGGACAAAAAGGGATAAAAATGGTACCAACTAAAGTATTACAGCTAGAAACGTGAAATTTGGTATGTAAATTCCTCTGACCATATAAAAACGAAGTAAAATTGGATTTTTCGAAATTTGTACTTATAAGGGACGAGCGGGACAAAAAGGGATAAAAATGGTACCAACTAAAGTATTACAGCTAGAAACGTGAAATTTGGTATGTAAATTCCTCTGACCATATAGAAACGAAGTAAAATTGGATTTTTCGAAATTTGTACTTATAAGGGACGAGCGGGACAAAAAGGGATAAAAATGGTACCAACTAAAGTATTACAACTAGAATCGTGAAATTTGGTATATAAATTCCTCTGACCATATAGAAACGAAGTAAAATTGGATTTTTAGAAATTTGTACTTTTAAGGGGCGAGCGGGATAAAAATGGTACCAACTAAAGTATTACAGCTAGAAACGTGAAATTTGGTATGTCAATTCCTCTCACCATATAGAAACGAAGTAAAATTGGATTTTTCGAAATTTGTACTTTTAAGGGACGAGCGGGACAAAAAGGGATAAGAATGGTACCAACTAAAGTATTACAGCTAGAAACGTGAAATTTGGTATTTAAATTCCTCTGACCATATAGAAACGAAGTAAAATTGGATTTTTCTAAATTTGTACTTTTAAGGGACGAGCGGGACAAAAAGGGATAAAAATGGTACCAACTAAAGTATTACAGCTAGAAACGTGAAATTTGGTATGTAAATTCCTCTGACCATATAGAAACGAAGTAAAATTGGATTTTTCGAAATTTGTACTTATAAGGGACGAGCGGGACAAAAAGGGATAAAAATGGTACCAACTAAAGTATTACTGCTAGAAACGTGAAATTTGGTATATGGTACGTGAAATTTGGATAAGAATGGTACCAACTAAAGTATTACAGCTAGAAACGTGAAATTTGGTATGTAAATTCCTCTGACCATATAGAAACGAAGTAAAATTGGATTTTTGAAATTTGTACTTTTAAGGGACGAGCGGGACAAAAAAGGATAAAAATGGTACCAACTAAAGTATTACAGCTAGAAACGTGAAATTTGGTATGTAAATTCCTCTGACCATATAGGAACGAAGTAAAATTGGATTTTTCGAAATTTGTACTTTTAAGGGACGAGCGGGACAAAAAAGGATAAAAATGGTACCAACTAAAGTATTACAGCTAGAAACGTGAAATTTGGTATGTAAATTCCTCTGACCATATAGAAACGAAGTAAAATTGGATTTTTCGAAATTTGTACTTTTAAAGAACGAGCGGGACAAAAAGGGATAAAAATGGTACCAACTAAAGTATTACAGCTAGATACGTGAAATTTGGTATTTAAATTCCTCTGACCATATAGAAACGAAGTAAAATTGGATTTTTCTAAATTTGTACTTTTAAGGGATGAGCGGGACAAAAAGGGATAAAAATGGTACCAACTATAAGAATGGTACCAACTAAAGTATTACAGCTAGAAACGTGAAATTTGGTATATAAATTCCTCTGACCATATAGAAACGAAGTAAAATTGGATTTTTCGAAATTTGTATTTTTAAAGAACGAGCGGGACAAAAAGGGATAAAAATGGTACCAACGTATTACAGCTAGAAACGTTAAATTTGGTATTTAAATTCCTCTGACCATATAGAAACGAAGTAAAATTGGATTTTTCTAAATTTGTACTTTTAAGGGACGAGCGGGACAAAAAGGGATAAAAATGGTACCAACTAAAGTATTACAGCTAGAAACGTGAAATTTGGTATGTAAATTCCTCTGACCATATAGAAACGAAGTAAAATTGGATTTTTCGAAATTTGTACTTTTAAAGAACGAGCGGGACAAAAAGGGTTAAAAATGGTACCAACTAAAGTATTACAGCTAGATACGTGAAATTTGGTATTTAAATTCCTCTGACCATATAGAAACGAAGTAAAATTGGATTTTTCGAAATTTGTACTTATAAGGGACGAGCGGGACAAAAAGGGATAAAAATGGTACCAACTATAAGAATGGTACCAACTAAAGTATTACAGCTAGAAACGTGAAATTTGGTATGTAAATTCCTCTGACCATATAGAAACGAAGTAAAATTGGATTTTTCGAAATTTGTATTTTTAAAGAACGAGCGGGACAAAAAGGGATAAAAATGGTACCAACTAAAGTATTACAGCTAGAAACGTGAAATTTGGTATTTAAATTCCTCTGACCATATAGAAACGAAGTAAAATTGGATTTTTCTAAATTTGTACTTTTAAGGGACGAGCGGGACAAAAAGGGATAAAAATGGTACCAACTAAAGTATTACAGCTAGAAACGTGAAATTTGGTATGTAAATTCCTCTGACCATATAGAAACGAAGTAAAATTGGATTTTTCGAAATTTGTACTTTTAAGGGACGAGCGGGACAAAAAGGAATAAAAATGGTACCAACTAAAGTATTACAGCAAGAAACGTGAAATTTGGTATGTAAATTCCTCTGACCATATAGAAACGAAGTAAAATTGGATTTTTCGAAATTTGTACTTATAAGGGACGAGCGGGACAAAAAGGGATAAAAATGGTACCAACTAAAGTATTACAGCTAGAAACGTGAAATTTGGTATGTAAATTCTTCTGACCATATGGAAACGAAGTAAAATTGGATTTTTCGAAATTTGTACTTTTAAGGGACGAGCGGGACAAAAAGGGATAAAAATGGTACCAACTAAAGTATTACAGCTAGAAACGTGAAATTTGGTATGTAAATTCCTCTGCCCATATAGAAACGAAGTAAAATTGGATTTTTCGAAATTTGTACTTCTAAGGGGTGCGCGGGACGAAAAGGGATAAAAATGCTGTACAATCCTGTGTTACCAAATAAAGTACATATTTTTAGGGGAGCAAAAACACATGTTACCTATATTGATTTTTCAAAATGTGTACTTTTTGGGAAAGAGGTGCAAAAAGTTATAAACTGGCTGGCTGAATCTAGAAACATGAGATCGAGGATATAAATGGTTGTAATTTTTTGTTCAAAACTTAGTAGAAAACTATACATACGAAGTAGTTCAGCTAAAATAGTGCATATCGACCAGCACATTCATTTGACTGTGTGTGAGTGTTAGCTAATAGGAGCTTACCAAATTACTATTTTAGATTTATCTATATCCACCAAAAGAAAATTAAATAAATACTATCCAAAAACAAAGACGGATAAAATTAACAAATAACTGGCTCTTTCGCGTGCGAAGCAGCGGGTACTGCTAGTAACTAAATAACTAAATAACTAAATAACTAAATAACTAAATAACTAAATAACTAAATAACTAAATAACTAAATAACTAAATAACTAAATAACTAAATAACTAAATAACTAAATAACTAAATAACTAAATAACTAAATAACTAAATAACTAAATAACTAAATAACTAAATAACTAAATAACTAAATAACTAAATAACTAAATAACTAAATAACTAAATAACTAAATAACTAAATAACTAAATAACTAAATAACTAAATAACTAAATAACTAAATAACTAAATAACTAAATAACTAAATAACTAAATAACTAAATAACTAAATAACTAAATAACTAAATAACTAAATAACTAAATAACTAAATAACTAAATAACTAAATAACTAAATAACTAAATAACTAAATAACTAAATAACTAAATAACTAAATAACTAAATAACTAAATAACTAAATAACTAAATAACTAAATAACTAAATAACTAAATAACTAAATAACTAAATAACTAAATAACTAAATAACTAAATAACTAAATAACTAAATAACTAAATAACTAAATAACTAAATAACTAAATAACTAAATAACTAAATAACTAAATAACTAAATAACTAAATAACTAAATAACTAAATAACTAAATAACTAAATAACTAAATAACTAAATAACTAAATAACTAAATAACTAAATAACTAAATAACTAAATAACTAAATAACTAAATAACTAAATAACTAAATAACTAAATAACTAAATAACTAAATAACTAAATAACTAAATAACTAAATAACTAAATAACTAAATAACTAAATAACTAAATAACTAAATAACTAAATAACTAAATAACTAAATAACTAAATAACTAAATAACTAAATAACTAAATAACTAAATAACTAAATAACTAAATAACTAAATAACTAAATAACTAAATAACTAAATAACTAAATAACTAAATAACTAAATAACTAAATAACTAAATAACTAAATAACTAAATAACTAAATAACTAAATAACTAAATAACTAAATAACTAAATAACTAAATAACTAAATAACTAAATAACTAAATAACTAAATAACTAAATAACTAAATAACTAAATAACTAAATAACTAAATAACTAAATAACTAAATAACTAAATAACTAAATAACTAAATAACTAAATAACTAAATAACTAAATAACTAAATAACTAAATAACTAAATAACTAAATAACTAAATAACTAAATAACTAAATAACTAAATAACTAAATAACTAAATAACTAAATAACTAAATAACTAAATAACTAAATAACTAAATAACTAAATAACTAAATAACTAAATAACTAAATAACTAAATAACTAAATAACTAAATAACTAAATAACTAAATAACTAAATAACTAAATAACTAAATAACTAAATAACTAAATAACTAAATAACTAAATAACTAAATAACTAAATAACTAAATAACTAAATAACTAAATAACTAAATAACTAAATAACTAAATAACTAAATAACTAAATAACTAAATAACTAAATAACTAAATAACTAAATAACTAAATAACTAAATAACTAAATAACTAAATAACTAAATAACTAAATAACTAAATAACTAAATAACTAAATAACTAAATAACTAAATAACTAAATAACTAAATAACTAAATAACTAAATAACTAAATAACTAAATAACTAAATAACTAAATAACTAAATAACTAAATAACTAAATAACTAAATAACTAAATAACTAAATAACTAAATAACTAAATAACTAAATAACTAAATAACTAAATAACTAAATAACTAAATAACTAAATAACTAAATAACTAAATAACTAAATAACTAAATAACTAAATAACTAAATAACTAAATAACTAAATAACTAAATAACTAAATAACTAAATAACTAAATAACTAAATAACTAAATAACTAAATAACTAAATAACTAAATAACTAAATAACTAAATAACTAAATAACTAAATAACTAAATAACTAAATAACTAAATAACTAAATAACTAAATAACTAAATAACTAAATAACTAAATAACTAAATAACTAAATAACTAAATAACTAAATAACTAAATAACTAAATAACTAAATAACTAAATAACTAAATAACTAAATAACTAAATAACTAAATAACTAAATAACTAAATAACTAAATAACTAAATAACTAAATAACTAAATAACTAAATAACTAAATAACTAAATAACTAAATAACTAAATAACTAAATAACTAAATAACTAAATAACTAAATAACTAAATAACTAAATAACTAAATAACTAAATAACTAAATAACTAAATAACTAAATAACTAAATAACTAAATAACTAAATAACTAAATAACTAAATAACTAAATAACTAAATAACTAAATAACTAAATAACTAAATAACTAAATAACTAAATAACTAAATAACTAAATAACTAAATAACTAAATAACTAAATAACTAAATAACTAAATAACTAAATAACTAAATAACTAAATAACTAAATAACTAAATAACTAAATAACTAAATAACTAAATAACTAAATAACTAAATAACTAAATAACTAAATAACTAAATAACTAAATAACTAAATAACTAAATAACTAAATAACTAAATAACTAAATAACTAAATAACTAAATAACTAAATAACTAAATAACTAAATAACTAAATAACTAAATAACTAAATAACTAAATAACTAAATAACTAAATAACTAAATAACTAAATAACTAAATAACTAAATAACTAAATAACTAAATAACTAAATAACTAAATAACTAAATAACTAAATAACTAAATAACTAAATAACTAAATAACTAAATAACTAAATAACTAAATAACTAAATAACTAAATAACTAAATAACTAAATAACTAAATAACTAAATAACTAAATAACTAAATAACTAAATAACTAAATAACTAAATAACTAAATAACTAAATAACTAAATAACTAAATAACTAAATAACTAAATAACTAAATAACTAAATAACTAAATAACTAAATAACTAAATAACTAAATAACTAAATAACTAAATAACTAAATAACTAAATAACTAAATAACTAAATAACTAAATAACTAAATAACTAAATAACTAAATAACTAAATAACTAAATAACTAAATAACTAAATAACTAAATAACTAAATAACTAAATAACTAAATAACTAAATAACTAAATAACTAAATAACTAAATAACTAAATAACTAAATAACTAAATAACTAAATAACTAAATAACTAAATAACTAAATAACTAAATAACTAAATAACTAAATAACTAAATAACTAAATAACTAAATAACTAAATAACTAAATAACTAAATAACTAAATAACTAAATAACTAAATAACTAAATAACTAAATAACTAAATAACTAAATAACTAAATAACTAAATAACTAAATAACTAAATAACTAAATAACTAAATAACTAAATAACTAAATAACTAAATAACTAAATAACTAAATAACTAAATAACTAAATAACTAAATAACTAAATAACTAAATAACTAAATAACTAAATAACTAAATAACTAAATAACTAAATAACTAAATAACTAAATAACTAAATAACTAAATAACTAAATAACTAAATAACTAAATAACTAAATAACTAAATAACTAAATAACTAAATAACTAAATAACTAAATAACTAAATAACTAAATAACTAAATAACTAAATAACTAAATAACTAAATAACTAAATAACTAAATAACTAAATAACTAAATAACTAAATAACTAAATAACTAAATAACTAAATAACTAAATAACTAAATAACTAAATAACTAAATAACTAAATAACTAAATAACTAAATAACTAAATAACTAAATAACTAAATAACTAAATAACTAAATAACTAAATAACTAAATAACTAAATAACTAAATAACTAAATAACTAAATAACTAAATAACTAAATAACTAAATAACTAAATAACTAAATAACTAAATAACTAAATAACTAAATAACTAAATAACTAAATAACTAAATAACTAAATAACTAAATAACTAAATAACTAAATAACTAAATAACTAAATAACTAAATAACTAAATAACTAAATAACTAAATAACTAAATAACTAAATAACTAAATAACTAAATAACTAAATAACTAAATAACTAAATAACTAAATAACTAAATAACTAAATAACTAAATAACTAAATAACTAAATAACTAAATAACTAAATAACTAAATAACTAAATAACTAAATAACTAAATAACTAAATAACTAAATAACTAAATAACTAAATAACTAAATAACTAAATAACTAAATAACTAAATAACTAAATAACTAAATAACTAAATAACTAAATAACTAAATAACTAAATAACTAAATAACTAAATAACTAAATAACTAAATAACTAAATAACTAAATAACTAAATAACTAAATAACTAAATAACTAAATAACTAAATAACTAAATAACTAAATAACTAAATAACTAAATAACTAAATAACTAAATAACTAAATAACTAAATAACTAAATAACTAAATAACTAAATAACTAAATAACTAAATAACTAAATAACTAAATAACTAAATAACTAAATAACTAAATAACTAAATAACTAAATAACTAAATAACTAAATAACTAAATAACTAAATAACTAAATAACTAAATAACTAAATAACTAAATAACTAAATAACTAAATAACTAAATAACTAAATAACTAAATAACTAAATAACTAAATAACTAAATAACTAAATAACTAAATAACTAAATAACTAAATAACTAAATAACTAAATAACTAAATAACTAAATAACTAAATAACTAAATAACTAAATAACTAAATAACTAAATAACTAAATAACTAAATAACTAAATAACTAAATAACTAAATAACTAAATAACTAAATAACTAAATAACTAAATAACTAAATAACTAAATAACTAAATAACTAAATAACTAAATAACTAAATAACTAAATAACTAAATAACTAAATAACTAAATAACTAAATAACTAAATAACTAAATAACTAAATAACTAAATAACTAAATAACTAAATAACTAAATAACTAAATAACTAAATAACTAAATAACTAAATAACTAAATAACTAAATAACTAAATAACTAAATAACTAAATAACTAAATAACTAAATAACTAAATAACTAAATAACTAAATAACTAAATAACTAAATAACTAAATAACTAAATAACTAAATAACTAAATAACTAAATAACTAAATAACTAAATAACTAAATAACTAAATAACTAAATAACTAAATAACTAAATAACTAAATAACTAAATAACTAAATAACTAAATAACTAAATAACTAAATAACTAAATAACTAAATAACTAAATAACTAAATAACTAAATAACTAAATAACTAAATAACTAAATAACTAAATAACTAAATAACTAAATAACTAAATAACTAAATAACTAAATAACTAAATAACTAAATAACTAAATAACTAAATAACTAAATAACTAAATAACTAAATAACTAAATAACTAAATAACTAAATAACTAAATAACTAAATAACTAAATAACTAAATAACTAAATAACTAAATAACTAAATAACTAAATAACTAAATAACTAAATAACTAAATAACTAAATAACTAAATAACTAAATAACTAAATAACTAAATAACTAAATAACTAAATAACTAAATAACTAAATAACTAAATAACTAAATAACTAAATAACTAAATAACTAAATAACTAAATAACTAAATAACTAAATAACTAAATAACTAAATAACTAAATAACTAAATAACTAAATAACTAAATAACTAAATAACTAAATAACTAAATAACTAAATAACTAAATAACTAAATAACTAAATAACTAAATAACTAAATAACTAAATAACTAAATAACTAAATAACTAAATAACTAAATAACTAAATAACTAAATAACTAAATAACTAAATAACTAAATAACTAAATAACTAAATAACTAAATAACTAAATAACTAAATAACTAAATAACTAAATAACTAAATAACTAAATAACTAAATAACTAAATAACTAAATAACTAAATAACTAAATAACTAAATAACTAAATAACTAAATAACTAAATAACTAAATAACTAAATAACTAAATAACTAAATAACTAAATAACTAAATAACTAAATAACTAAATAACTAAATAACTAAATAACTAAATAACTAAATAACTAAATAACTAAATAACTAAATAACTAAATAACTAAATAACTAAATAACTAAATAACTAAATAACTAAATAACTAAATAACTAAATAACTAAATAACTAAATAACTAAATAACTAAATAACTAAATAACTAAATAACTAAATAACTAAATAACTAAATAACTAAATAACTAAATAACTAAATAACTAAATAACTAAATAACTAAATAACTAAATAACTAAATAACTAAATAACTAAATAACTAAATAACTAAATAACTAAATAACTAAATAACTAAATAACTAAATAACTAAATAACTAAATAACTAAATAACTAAATAACTAAATAACTAAATAACTAAATAACTAAATAACTAAATAACTAAATAACTAAATAACTAAATAACTAAATAACTAAATAACTAAATAACTAAATAACTAAATAACTAAATAACTAAATAACTAAATAACTAAATAACTAAATAACTAAATAACTAAATAACTAAATAACTAAATAACTAAATAACTAAATAACTAAATAACTAAATAACTAAATAACTAAATAACTAAATAACTAAATAACTAAATAACTAAATAACTAAATAACTAAATAACTAAATAACTAAATAACTAAATAACTAAATAACTAAATAACTAAATAACTAAATAACTAAATAACTAAATAACTAAATAACTAAATAACTAAATAACTAAATAACTAAATAACTAAATAACTAAATAACTAAATAACTAAATAACTAAATAACTAAATAACTAAATAACTAAATAACTAAATAACTAAATAACTAAATAACTAAATAACTAAATAACTAAATAACTAAATAACTAAATAACTAAATAACTAAATAACTAAATAACTAAATAACTAAATAACTAAATAACTAAATAACTAAATAACTAAATAACTAAATAACTAAATAACTAAATAACTAAATAACTAAATAACTAAATAACTAAATAACTAAATAACTAAATAACTAAATAACTAAATAACTAAATAACTAAATAACTAAATAACTAAATAACTAAATAACTAAATAACTAAATAACTAAATAACTAAATAACTAAATAACTAAATAACTAAATAACTAAATAACTAAATAACTAAATAACTAAATAACTAAATAACTAAATAACTAAATAACTAAATAACTAAATAACTAAATAACTAAATAACTAAATAACTAAATAACTAAATAACTAAATAACTAAATAACTAAATAACTAAATAACTAAATAACTAAATAACTAAATAACTAAATAACTAAATAACTAAATAACTAAATAACTAAATAACTAAATAACTAAATAACTAAATAACTAAATAACTAAATAACTAAATAACTAAATAACTAAATAACTAAATAACTAAATAACTAAATAACTAAATAACTAAATAACTAAATAACTAAATAACTAAATAACTAAATAACTAAATAACTAAATAACTAAATAACTAAATAACTAAATAACTAAATAACTAAATAACTAAATAACTAAATAACTAAATAACTAAATAACTAAATAACTAAATAACTAAATAACTAAATAACTAAATAACTAAATAACTAAATAACTAAATAACTAAATAACTAAATAACTAAATAACTAAATAACTAAATAACTAAATAACTAAATAACTAAATAACTAAATAACTAAATAACTAAATAACTAAATAACTAAATAACTAAATAACTAAATAACTAAATAACTAAATAACTAAATAACTAAATAACTAAATAACTAAATAACTAAATAACTAAATAACTAAATAACTAAATAACTAAATAACTAAATAACTAAATAACTAAATAACTAAATAACTAAATAACTAAATAACTAAATAACTAAATAACTAAATAACTAAATAACTAAATAACTAAATAACTAAATAACTAAATAACTAAATAACTAAATAACTAAATAACTAAATAACTAAATAACTAAATAACTAAATAACTAAATAACTAAATAACTAAATAACTAAATAACTAAATAACTAAATAACTAAATAACTAAATAACTAAATAACTAAATAACTAAATAACTAAATAACTAAATAACTAAATAACTAAATAACTAAATAACTAAATAACTAAATAACTAAATAACTAAATAACTAAATAACTAAATAACTAAATAACTAAATAACTAAATAACTAAATAACTAAATAACTAAATAACTAAATAACTAAATAACTCAAATAACTAAATAACTAAATAACTAAATAACTAAATAACTAAATAACTAAATAACTAAATAACTAAATAACTAAATAACTAAATAACTAAATAACTAAATAACTAAATAACTAAATAACTAAATAACTAAATAACTAAATAACTAAATAACTAAATAACTAAATAACTAAATAACTAAATAACTAAATAACTAAATAACTAAATAACTAAATAACTAAATAACTAAATAACTAAATAACTAAATAACTAAATAACTAAATAACTAAATAACTAAATAACTAAATAACTAAATAACTAAATAACTAAATAACTAAATAACTAAATAACTAAATAACTAAATAACTAAATAACTAAATAACTAAATAACTAAATAACTAAATAACTAAATAACTAAATAACTAAATAACTAAATAACTAAATAACTAAATAACTAAATAACTAAATAACTAAATAACTAAATAACTAAATAACTAAATAACTAAATAACTAAATAACTAAATAACTAAATAACTAAATAACTAAATAACTAAATAACTAAATAACTAAATAACTAAATAACTAAATAACTAAATAACTAAATAACTAAATAACTAAATAACTAAATAACTAAATAACTAAATAACTAAATAACTAAATAACTAAATAACTAAATAACTAAATAACTAAATAACTAAATAACTAAATAACTAAATAACTAAATAACTAAATAACTAAATAACTAAATAACTAAATAACTAAATAACTAAATAACTAAATAACTAAATAACTAAATAACTAAATAACTAAATAACTAAATAACTAAATAACTAAATAACTAAATAACTAAATAACTAAATAACTAAATAACTAAATAACTAAATAACTAAATAACTAAATAACTAAATAACTAAATAACTAAATAACTAAATAACTAAATAACTAAATAACTAAATAACTAAATAACTAAATAACTAAATAACTAAATAACTAAATAACTAAATAACTAAATAACTAAATAACTAAATAACTAAATAACTAAATAACTAAATAACTAAATAACTAAATAACTAAATAACTAAATAACTAAATAACTAAATAACTAAATAACTAAATAACTAAATAACTAAATAACTAAATAACTAAATAACTAAATAACTAAATAACTAAATAACTAAATAACTAAATAACTAAATAACTAAATAACTAAATAACTAAATAACTAAATAACTAAATAACTAAATAACTAAATAACTAAATAACTAAATAACTAAATAACTAAATAACTAAATAACTAAATAACTAAATAACTAAATAACTAAATAACTAAATAACTAAATAACTAAATAACTAAATAACTAAATAACTAAATAACTAAATAACTAAATAACTAAATAACTAAATAACTAAATAACTAAATAACTAAATAACTAAATAACTAAATAACTAAATAACTAAATAACTAAATAACTAAATAACTAAATAACTAAATAACTAAATAACTAAATAACTAAATAACTAAATAACTAAATAACTAAATAACTAAATAACTAAATAACTAAATAACTAAATAACTAAATAACTAAATAACTAAATAACTAAATAACTAAATAACTAAATAACTAAATAACTAAATAACTAAATAACTAAATAACTAAATAACTAAATAACTAAATAACTAAATAACTAAATAACTAAATAACTAAATAACTAAATAACTAAATAACTAAATAACTAAATAACTAAATAACTAAATAACTAAATAACTAAATAACTAAATAACTAAATAACTAAATAACTAAATAACTAAATAACTAAATAACTAAATAACTAAATAACTAAATAACTAAATAACTAAATAACTAAATAACTAAATAACTAAATAACTAAATAACTAAATAACTAAATAACTAAATAACTAAATAACTAAATAACTAAATAACTAAATAACTAAATAACTAAATAACTAAATAACTAAATAACTAAATAACTAAATAACTAAATAACTAAATAACTAAATAACTAAATAACTAAATAACTAAATAACTAAATAACTAAATAACTAAATAACTAAATAACTAAATAACTAAATAACTAAATAACTAAATAACTAAATAACTAAATAACTAAATAACTAAATAACTAAATAACTAAATAACTAAATAACTAAATAACTAAATAACTAAATAACTAAATAACTAAATAACTAAATAACTAAATAACTAAATAACTAAATAACTAAATAACTAAATAACTAAATAACTAAATAACTAAATAACTAAATAACTAAATAACTAAATAACTAAATAACTAAATAACTAAATAACTAAATAACTAAATAACTAAATAACTAAATAACTAAATAACTAAATAACTAAATAACTAAATAACTAAATAACTAAATAACTAAATAACTAAATAACTAAATAACTAAATAACTAAATAACTAAATAACTAAATAACTAAATAACTAAATAACTAAATAACTAAATAACTAAATAACTAAATAACTAAATAACTAAATAACTAAATAACTAAATAACTAAATAACTAAATAACTAAATAACTAAATAACTAAATAACTAAATAACTAAATAACTAAATAACTAAATAACTAAATAACTAAATAACTAAATAACTAAATAACTAAATAACTAAATAACAAAATAACAAAATAACAAAATAACAAAATAACTAAATAACTAAATAACTAAATAACTAAATAACTAAATAACTAAATAACTAAATAACTAAATAACTAAATAACTAAATAACTAAATAACTAAATAACTAAATAACTAAATAACTAAATAACTAAATAACTAAATAACTAAATAACTAAATAACTAAATAACTAAATAACTAAATAACTAAATAACTAAATAACTAAATAACTAAATAACTAAATAACTAAATAACTAAATAACTAAATAACTAAATAACTAAATAACTAAATAACTAAATAACTAAATAACTAAATAACTAAATAACTAAATAACTAAATAACTAAATAACTAAATAACTAAATAACTAAATAACTAAATAACTAAATAACTAAATAACTAAATAACTAAATAACTAAATAACTAAATAACTAAATAACTAAATAACTAAATAACTAAATAACTAAATAACTAAATAACTAAATAACTAAATAACTAAATAACTAAATAACTAAATAACTAAATAACTAAATAACTAAATAACTAAATAACTAAATAACTAAATAACTAAATAACTAAATAACTAAATAACTAAATAACTAAATAACTAAATAACTAAATAACTAAATAACTAAATAACTAAATAACTAAATAACTAAATAACTAAATAACTAAATAACTAAATAACTAAATAACTAAATAACTAAATAACTAAATAACTAAATAACTAAATAACTAAATAACTAAATAACTAAATAACTAAATAACTAAATAACTAAATAACTAAATAACTAAATAACTAAATAACTAAATAACTAAATAACTAAATAACTAAATAACTAAATAACTAAATAACTAAATAACTAAATAACTAAATAACTAAATAACTAAATAACTAAATAACTAAATAACTAAATAACTAAATAACTAAATAACTAAATAACTAAATAACTAAATAACTAAATAACTAAATAACTAAATAACTAAATAACTAAATAACTAAATAACTAAATAACTAAATAACTAAATAACTAAATAACTAAATAACTAAATAACTAAATAACTAAATAACTAAATAACTAAATAACTAAATAACTAAATAACTAAATAACTAAATAACTAAATAACTAAATAACTAAATAACTAAATAACTAAATAACTAAATAACTAAATAACTAAATAACTAAATAACTAAATAACTAAATAACTAAATAACTAAATAACTAAATAACTAAATAACTAAATAACTAAATAACTAAATAACTAAATAACTAAATAACTAAATAACTAAATAACTAAATAACTAAATAACTAAATAACTAAATAACTAAATAACTAAATAACTAAATAACTAAATAACTAAATAACTAAATAACTAAATAACTAAATAACTAAATAACTAAATAACTAAATAACTAAATAACTAAATAACTAAATAACTAAATAACTAAATAACTAAATAACTAAATAACTAAATAACTAAATAACTAAATAACTAAATAACTAAATAACTAAATAACTAAATAACTAAATAACTAAATAACTAAATAACTAAATAACTAAATAACTAAATAACTAAATAACTAAATAACTAAATAACTAAATAACTAAATAACTAAATAACTAAATAACTAAATAACTAAATAACTAAATAACTAAATAACTAAATAACTAAATAACTAAATAACTAAATAACTAAATAACTAAATAACTAAATAACTAAATAACTAAATAACTAAATAACTAAATAACTAAATAACTAAATAACTAAATAACTAAATAACTAAATAACTAAATAACTAAATAACTAAATAACTAAATAACTAAATAACTAAATAACTAAATAACTAAATAACTAAATAACTAAATAACTAAATAACTAAATAACTAAATAACTAAATAACTAAATAACTAAATAACTAAATAACTAAATAACTAAATAACTAAATAACTAAATAACTAAATAACTAAATAACTAAATAACTAAATAACTAAATAACTAAATAACTAAATAACTAAATAACTAAATAACTAAATAACTAAATAACTAAATAACTAAATAACTAAATAACTAAATAACTAAATAACTAAATAACTAAATAACTAAATAACTAAATAACTAAATAACTAAATAACTAAATAACTAAATAACTAAATAACTAAATAACTAAATAACTAAATAACTAAATAACTAAATAACTAAATAACTAAATAACTAAATAACTAAATAACTAAATAACTAAATAACTAAATAACTAAATAACTAAATAACTAAATAACTAAATAACTAAATAACTAAATAACTAAATAACTAAATAACTAAATAACTAAATAACTAAATAACTAAATAACTAAATAACTAAATAACTAAATAACTAAATAACTAAATAACTAAATAACTAAATAACTAAATAACTAAATAACTAAATAACTAAATAACTAAATAACTAAATAACTAAATAACTAAATAACTAAATAACTAAATAACTAAATAACTAAATAACTAAATAACTAAATAACTAAATAACTAAATAACTAAATAACTAAATAACTAAATAACTAAATAACTAAATAACTAAATAACTAAATAACTAAATAACTAAATAACTAAATAACTAAATAACTAAATAACTAAATAACTAAATAACTAAATAACTAAATAACTAAATAACTAAATAACTAAATAACTAAATAACTAAATAACTAAATAACTAAATAACTAAATAACTAAATAACTAAATAACTAAATAACTAAATAACTAAATAACTAAATAACTAAATAACTAAATAACTAAATAACTAAATAACTAAATAACTAAATAACTAAATAACTAAATAACTAAATAACTAAATAACTAAATAACTAAATAACTAAATAACTAAATAACTAAATAACTAAATAACTAAATAACTAAATAACTAAATAACTAAATAACTAAATAACTAAATAACTAAATAACTAAATAACTAAATAACTAAATAACTAAATAACTAAATAACTAAATAACTAAATAACTAAATAACTAAATAACTAAATAACTAAATAACTAAATAACTAAATAACTAAATAACTAAATAACTAAATAACTAAATAACTAAATAACTAAATAACTAAATAACTAAATAACTAAATAACTAAATAACTAAATAACTAAATAACTAAATAACTAAATAACTAAATAACTAAATAACTAAATAACTAAATAACTAAATAACTAAATAACTAAATAACTAAATAACTAAATAACTAAATAACTAAATAACTAAATAACTAAATAACTAAATAACTAAATAACTAAATAACTAAATAACTAAATAACTAAATAACTAAATAACTAAATAACTAAATAACTAAATAACTAAATAACTAAATAACTAAATAACTAAATAACTAAATAACTAAATAACTAAATAACTAAATAACTAAATAACTAAATAACTAAATAACTAAATAACTAAATAACTAAATAACTAAATAACTAAATAACTAAATAACTAAATAACTAAATAACTAAATAACTAAATAACTAAATAACTAAATAACTAAATAACTAAATAACTAAATAACTAAATAACTAAATAACTAAATAACTAAATAACTAAATAACTAAATAACTAAATAACTAAATAACTAAATAACTAAATAACTAAATAACTAAATAACTAAATAACTAAATAACTAAATAACTAAATAACTAAATAACTAAATAACTAAATAACTAAATAACTAAATAACTAAATAACTAAATAACTAAATAACTAAATAACTAAATAACTAAATAACTAAATAACTAAATAACTAAATAACTAAATAACTAAATAACTAAATAACTAAATAACTAAATAACTAAATAACTAAATAACTAAATAACTAAATAACTAAATAACTAAATAACTAAATAACTAAATAACTAAATAACTAAATAACTAAATAACTAAATAACTAAATAACTAAATAACTAAATAACTAAATAACTAAATAACTAAATAACTAAATAACTAAATAACTAAATAACTAAATAACTAAATAACTAAATAACTAAATAACTTGTTTAATTACAAATGTTGTCATTCTCAACTTCCACCTTTTCTTGGTGTGCGGCCTACGGTCAAATGGCATTCCTTTATTTATTCCCCTACGTTAGATTTTGTCTACTACTTTCTTCATACGACTTTGTGATATTACGCACAAAAAGAGTAGTAACACCTTCTAACGAGTAGCGAATGCACTGAGAGCCGCCTTTCTCCATCTAAGCTTTGCTCTAGTTTTTACTCGTTATCTTGTAAATCTCTTGTTCTTTTGGATTTCGTCCAGACAACACCCTCACAAACTTTTGTACAAAAGGTAATATTGTTTACGACAATAAATTGAACTGAGTTTTATTTGAAAATATTAAATTTTCGTATTTTTATTTATTTTCATCCTTGCTACGCAAACATTGGTCCACACGAGCCGGATACTTGCTTCCAGCAATTAATTGGTTTTTATTTTTTCTTCAAAGGCAAACCTGACTCCGTCAGCAACAACAACACCCACATAAATCAGCCATCTTCTTTCACCCATTTTCATCATATATATTATTAACAAAAGGTGCGTATTGTCAGTTTTATTTAAAAGTGAGCATATCGCGTTTTGTTTGTTTATAAAGAAATATATTTCCGTACAAGTAATAATAAAACGGTCGTTTTACAACATCGGTACCGCGTCGGTTTGTGTCTTTGTGTGATTCTCATACATCCAGACGGACGGACATACATCCTTACATTAGAACTATTTTCGTTACGCGAAAATAAAGATAAATATTAAAATATTGCCTTCGCATATTCAAAATATTTATCAGTGAGTGAAATAAGAGAAAAGTGTGCTGTTAATAATTATTGAAACAGATAAATAAAGTGCTGTGTTTTCAACGTTGATCGGTGGTGGTTTTTTGCAACAACAAAACATATGTATGCAAACGAGTAATTGCATTACTCTCGGTTAAAAGAAGAATAAACAAAACAACAACAACATACATTTGCTACGGTTCGAAGTTGCAAAACAACATCATCATACCCAACGGTCAGCGTATGAAAGAGTACATACGTACGTCAATACACACACAGCCATACATATATTTTCTCTTATTTATTAGCGCGGGTCGTTCTCGGTGAGATTTGAAATTTATTAGCGTGGGTCGTTCTTCGTTACATTTGAAATTTTTTATCGAATTTTTTTCGTTTCGTATCTCGGGTAGTATTATTGTTGGACTATCCGGATTTCGCGACACCGTGTACCCTACAGTCGGTCTTCTACACTGTCAGAAAAATATTTTAACAAATTTTCGGTTTTCGGTTTATTTTTGATTTTTTGTTTTTGCTTTTTGCTTGATACGAGCGTACATTTATTGCGTGCATCATACAGTCCGTGCACCCTACTCTCGGTCAAGTGAACATACATAAGAATTTATATTTTTTTTTTCGATTTTTCCATTGATTTTCTTTTACAGAGAAATATTTTGGGGCATTTTCGTGCTTCTAAAAGTTCGTGTATTTTTCGATACACTGGGAAAAAATCTGTGAGGTTTAATAATTTTTAATTAAAATTTTGGTTAAATTTAATAGCAATTTGGCCAAAGTTCGTGTATTTTTCGATACATTTTGCGGAAATTTGGTTGGGCGTGTTCGAATTAACTCATTTTTTAGTATTTTTAACTGATTTGGGAAGATTTCGAGCTCAGCTTTGAACATTCAGTGTATTTTTCGATACATTGGACTATTTTTTGGGTTTCGTTCTACCTTATTGCTAGACATTTTTCATTCATTTAGCATTTTCGTGCTTTTTCAAAATATTCAGGGTATTTTTCGGTACACTGTGAATGTTTTTGGATTTCTTTCTGAAATATTTTTTGGATAACTTTGAATAGTTTTCATTCATTTGGCACTTACGTGTATTTTCCTGGTATTTTTAATACGTTTAGCAAAGTTTTTACTTTTTTTGGGGTTTTACTTAATTCTCGATTGGTTCAATATGCCTCTCACTCCACTCGACTTCTTTATCAGAGCAACTGATGCTTTGGTAAAATTTGATGCGAACTTCAGTACCCTACGGGATGAAGACCTCGACATATATTCCCTTGAAATACAGGGTTCAGAAGCGAGAACACTATGGAGTAATGTTAAGGACAGGTACGATAAGTGTCTTAGTCATCTCCAAACTGCTCAGGATGCGGAGAAGGAGGACATAGATTCTGCTGACAGCAAATATGATGTAGCGTATAGGGCATTTGTACGTGTCCTCGCTGCTATTAATAGGAAATTGGATGAACTTCGAGCTACGCTGAAGTCATCCCCTCCGACTCCGAACCGTACTTCTACGGATACATGTTCGATAGATCACTTGGATTCTCCTTCTGATCGATCAGAATCTATAAGGGAGCAGCAGGAACAATGTGGGGGCAGCAACAGTATGGCTCACGGCCTTTCGTTGCCGCCATGCGATACTGACGTTTTCCATGGCGATTTTCTCTCATGGCCTACATTTAGGGATCTTTTTTCAGCGGTATACATTAATAACTCCCGCTTAAGTGACATTGAACGGCTATGTCATTTGATTAGGAAAACGAGCGGTGAGGCTCGCGAAATTGTATCCAAATTTCCACTCACCCATCGCAGTTTTATTCTAGCCTGGAAAGCCTTGAAAGATGTGTATGATAACACTCGCATCTTGGTGAACAACCAGCTCAAGATGCTTTTTGATCTTCCGATCCTTGATAGCGAAAGTAGCTTAGGTTTGAAAAATTTGCAACGCGGAATAAATGGATGTCTTTTTGCAATGTCCATTTATGACGTAGCCACGGATCGTTGGGATCCTATATTAGTTTTTTTGTGTATTCAGAGATTGCCCAAAAGTAGTGTTACGTTATGGGAACAGAGTGTGAAGAATAAGTCGGCTTTGTCTTCGTGGAAAGATTTGGATCTCTTTCTTACGGAAAGAATACAAACTCTGACATGTCTTCGTGACATAAAGGGTATCGATTCCACGAAGAAGTCCGACGGTAGGAAGGTGGGTGCGCATTTTACAAATGCAGGCTCATCAGGATCTTCTCGTTCTCATCAGAACAAACTGTGTATTCTCTGTCCCAGACAATTTCATCAACTTCGTGATTGTCCACGATTTGGGGGCCTTTCGGTCTCCGACCGGTTTGACACCGTCAAACGTCATCACTGCTGTGTAAATTGCTTGATGCGTGGACACGAAGCTAGAAAGTGTGGAAGTATTCACAAATGTAGAAAATGCGAGAAGAGACATCATACTCTTTTGCATCGCGATACATCGAATTCTGAGGGTTCGGCTGTTGTAGCGAATCCTGCGGGGAGTCTGGTGCCGATCACCCAGCATACTAATCCTCCATTTGTGAGTCCTTCGCTGCCGTCAACTTCTTCTGGATTTTCATCTGGTGCTATAAATAGACAGGTATATCATGCTTCGCAGGATAGAACTGTGTTATTAGGGACAGCGATGGTAAATATCGTACACCAAGGTACTTCGTACCCAGCTAGGGCTCTTATCGACCCGGCGTCAGAGGCTTCGTTCATTACGGAACGATTGCAAAATCGCCTCAACATTCCGGCCAGTTCCACTCAGGCTAGAATATCGGGTGTAAATCAGTCATTCTCGGCTACTTCTCGCAAAATATGTTCTTTGTGTATAGGGTCTATTTTGGATACGGCGCTGTTGATGGAAACTAATGCCTTAGTTCTTCCGCATATTTCGGGCAACTTGCCATCTTTTCAAACGAAATCAGATGTGACTTCTCGTTTGCCAAATATTCGTTTGGCCGATACGCATCTTTTTGATTGTCGACCTGTGGACCTTTTACTGGGAGCAGATCTTTATCCGAGAATTCTCTTGGAAGGAACTCTTCAAAACGTGTTAGGTTCATTGATCGCGCAAAACACGGTCTTTGGCTGGATCATTACTGGTCCCGTTTCCTCTTCTTACATTCGAGTTTTTTCTACCTCCATTAAGTTCGCCGAAGAAGATAATCTTAACAAGAACCTTCTTCGATAGAATGTTTTCCTACGGAACATTTAGTCGATGCGAAGCTTCTCACTTTCGTGGAAGCTAGTAGTTCTAAGCCATTGGGTATTCGTTGGAATGCTCAGTTAGATTTATTCTATTTCAATATGACTCCACCGGAGCCGGTCATAGAAGAAGCGCCATTGCACATCGTGAATCGATTTAGGAAAATTAAGGCTTTGACTCAGCAATTCTGCCTACGGTGGAAAGATGAGTATCTAAAAAATTTGCATAAAAGATATAAATGGAAATTTCCGCAGCGCGATGTTCAAATAGGCGATTTAGTTGTTATTCGAGACGAACAACTGCCTCCCACTTCGTGGAAATTAGGTCGGGTAAATGACGTTCATCCGGGTATCGACGGTCGCGTTAGAGTCGCGGATATTCGAACGGGAAACGGTGTTGTAAGACGACCTATAGTAAAGCTGGTCACTTTGACCCAGTAATTTAAAGCGTTTTCGTTATACTATCGCGCCATTTCTATTTTCGTAGAGCAATGGAAAGCATCCGATCGTTATTTGTGTCCCTCCCTGACTACGAGGATGACGTCCCCATGTCTGACGAGGAAAAAGGCTCCGCCGAAGTTCAGTTAGACGTGGTAACGGCTCCGAATGAGCCGGTTCCAGCTGTCGAGCAGGCCCCTGACGTCGGGATAACCCCAGTCGTCGCGCCCTTTCAGGGTGTCGTACCGGCGCTCTCAGTTGTCCCGCCGCCGGGGGTTGATTCAGCTCCTGCTGATGTCACGGCGTCTAACGTTCCGGGCTCGAATAGTCGACGTCTATGGTGTGGTCAGCAGTACTTATGGTCTCTACGAGCTGTGGTACTGCGAATCTGGGCTCTACGAGCTATATAGGGTTTTTGTTAATTAGTATGTAAGAAAAATTAAATCGAAAATAAATGCTCATAAAACTGACAACTACCCCTTTTAGTTGCCTTATCAATAAGTGTATATACATATTTATATTACATTAGGGTTTGATTGAAATTGTTTAACTTTCTTTACAACATAGCGGGATGTTGCAAGGCGGGCGGCAATGTTTAATTACAAATGTTGTCATTCTCAACTTCCACCTTTTCTTGGTGTGCGGCCTACGGTCAAATGGCATTCCTTTATTTATTCCCCTACGTTAGATTTTGTCTACTACTTTCTTCATACGACTTTGTGATATTACGCACAAAAAGAGTAGTAACACCTTCTAACGAGTAGCGAATGCACTGAGAGCCGCCTTTCTCCATCTAAGCTTTGCTCTAGTTTTTACTCGTTATCTTGTAAATCTCTTGTTCTTTTGGATTTCGTCCAGACAACACCCTCACAAACTTTTGTACAAAAGGTAATATTGTTTACGACAATAAATTGAACTGAGTTTTATTTGAAAATATTAAATTTTCGTATTTTTATTTATTTTCATCCTTGCTACGCAAACATAACTAAATAACTAAATAACTAAATAACTAAATAACTAAATAACTAAATAACTAAATAACTAAATAACTAAATAACTAAATAACTAAATAACTAAATAACTAAATAACTAAATAACTAAATAACTAAATAACTAAATAACTAAATAACTAAATAACTAAATAACTAAATAACTAAATAACTAAATAACTAAATAACTAAATAACTAAATAACTAAATAACTAAATAACTAAATAACTAAATAACTAAATAACTAAATAACTAAATAACTAAATAACTAAATAACTAAATAACTAAATAACTAAATAACTAAATAACTAAATAACTAAATAACTAAATAACTAAATAACTAAATAACTAAATAACTAAATAACTAAATAACTAAATAACTAAATAACTAAATAACTAAATAACTAAATAACTAAATAACTAAATAACTAAATAACTAAATAACTAAATAACTAAATAACTAAATAACTAAATAACTAAATAACTAAATAACTAAATAACTAAATAACTAAATAACTAAATAACTAAATAACTAAATAACTAAATAACTAAATAACTAAATAACTAAATAACTAAATAACTAAATAACTAAATAACTAAATAACTAAATAACTAAATAACTAAATAACTAAATAACTAAATAACTAAATAACTAAATAACTAAATAACTAAATAACTAAATAACTAAATAACTAAATAACTAAATAACTAAATAACTAAATAACTAAATAACTAAATAACTAAATAACTAAATAACTAAATAACTAAATAACTAAATAACTAAATAACTAAATAACTAAATAACTAAATAACTAAATAACTAAATAACTAAATAACTAAATAACTAAATAACTAAATAACTAAATAACTAAATAACTAAATAACTAAATAACTAAATAACTAAATAACTAAATAACTAAATAACTAAATAACTAAATAACTAAATAACTAAATAACTAAATAACTAAATAACTAAATAACTAAATAACTAAATAACTAAATAACTAAATAACTAAATAACTAAATAACTAAATAACTAAATAACTAAATAACTAAATAACTAAATAACTAAATAACTAAATAACTAAATAACTAAATAACTAAATAACTAAATAACTAAATAACTAAATAACTAAATAACTAAATAACTAAATAACTAAATAACTAAATAACTAAATAACTAAATAACTAAATAACTAAATAACTAAATAACTAAATAACTAAATAACTAAATAACTAAATAACTAAATAACTAAATAACTAAATAACTAAATAACTAAATAACTAAATAACTAAATAACTAAATAACTAAATAACTAAATAACTAAATAACTAAATAACTAAATAACTAAATAACTAAATAACTAAATAACTAAATAACTAAATAACTAAATAACTAAATAACTAAATAACTAAATAACTAAATAACTAAATAACTAAATAACTAAATAACTAAATAACTAAATAACTAAATAACTAAATAACTAAATAACTAAATAACTAAATAACTAAATAACTAAATAACTAAATAACTAAATAACTAAATAACTAAATAACTAAATAACTAAATAACTAAATAACTAAATAACTAAATAACTAAATAACTAAATAACTAAATAACTAAATAACTAAATAACTAAATAACTAAATAACTAAATAACTAAATAACTAAATAACTAAATAACTAAATAACTAAATAACTAAATAACTAAATAACTAAATAACTAAATAACTAAATAACTAAATAACTAAATAACTAAATAACTAAATAACTAAATAACTAAATAACTAAATAACTAAATAACTAAATAACTAAATAACTAAATAACTAAATAACTAAATAACTAAATAACTAAATAACTAAATAACTAAATAACTAAATAACTAAATAACTAAATAACTAAATAACTAAATAACTAAATAACTAAATAACTAAATAACTAAATAACTAAATAACTAAATAACTAAATAACTAAATAACTAAATAACTAAATAACTAAATAACTAAATAACTAAATAACTAAATAACTAAATAACTAAATAACTAAATAACTAAATAACTAAATAACTAAATAACTAAATAACTAAATAACTAAATAACTAAATAACTAAATAACTAAATAACTAAATAACTAAATAACTAAATAACTAAATAACTAAATAACTAAATAACTAAATAACTAAATAACTAAATAACTAAATAACTAAATAACTAAATAACTAAATAACTAAATAACTAAATAACTAAATAACTAAATAACTAAATAACTAAATAACTAAATAACTAAATAACTAAATAACTAAATAACTAAATAACTAAATAACTAAATAACTAAATAACTAAATAACTAAATAACTAAATAACTAAATAACTAAATAACTAAATAACTAAATAACTAAATAACTAAATAACTAAATAACTAAATAACTAAATAACTAAATAACTAAATAACTAAATAACTAAATAACTAAATAACTAAATAACTAAATAACTAAATAACTAAATAACTAAATAACTAAATAACTAAATAACTAAATAACTAAATAACTAAATAACTAAATAACTAAATAACTAAATAACTAAATAACTAAATAACTAAATAACTAAATAACTAAATAACTAAATAACTAAATAACTAAATAACTAAATAACTAAATAACTAAATAACTAAATAACTAAATAACTAAATAACTAAATAACTAAATAACTAAATAACTAAATAACTAAATAACTAAATAACTAAATAACTAAATAACTAAATAACTAAATAACTAAATAACTAAATAACTAAATAACTAAATAACTAAATAACTAAATAACTAAATAACTAAATAACTAAATAACTAAATAACTAAATAACTAAATAACTAAATAACTAAATAACTAAATAACTAAATAACTAAATAACTAAATAACTAAATAACTAAATAACTAAATAACTAAATAACTAAATAACTAAATAACTAAATAACTAAATAACTAAATAACTAAATAACTAAATAACTAAATAACTAAATAACTAAATAACTAAATAACTAAATAACTAAATAACTAAATAACTAAATAACTAAATAACTAAATAACTAAATAACTAAATAACTAAATAACTAAATAACTAAATAACTAAATAACTAAATAACTAAATAACTAAATAACTAAATAACTAAATAACTAAATAACTAAATAACTAAATAACTAAATAACTAAATAACTAAATAACTAAATAACTAAATAACTAAATAACTAAATAACTAAATAACTAAATAACTAAATAACTAAATAACTAAATAACTAAATAACTAAATAACTAAATAACTAAATAACTAAATAACTAAATAACTAAATAACTAAATAACTAAATAACTAAATAACTAAATAACTAAATAACTAAATAACTAAATAACTAAATAACTAAATAACTAAATAACTAAATAACTAAATAACTAAATAACTAAATAACTAAATAACTAAATAACTAAATAACTAAATAACTAAATAACTAAATAACTAAATAACTAAATAACTAAATAACTAAATAACTAAATAACTAAATAACTAAATAACTAAATAACTAAATAACTAAATAACTAAATAACTAAATAACTAAATAACTAAATAACTAAATAACTAAATAACTAAATAACTAAATAACTAAATAACTAAATAACTAAATAACTAAATAACTAAATAACTAAATAACTAAATAACTAAATAACTAAATAACTAAATAACTAAATAACTAAATAACTAAATAACTAAATAACTAAATAACTAAATAACTAAATAACTAAATAACTAAATAACTAAATAACTAAATAACTAAATAACTAAATAACTAAATAACTAAATAACTAAATAACTAAATAACTAAATAACTAAATAACTAAATAACTAAATAACTAAATAACTAAATAACTAAATAACTAAATAACTAAATAACTAAATAACTAAATAACTAAATAACTAAATAACTAAATAACTAAATAACTAAATAACTAAATAACTAAATAACTAAATAACTAAATAACTAAATAACTAAATAACTAAATAACTAAATAACTAAATAACTAAATAACTAAATAACTAAATAACTAAATAACTAAATAACTAAATAACTAAATAACTAAATAACTAAATAACTAAATAACTAAATAACTAAATAACTAAATAACTAAATAACTAAATAACTAAATAACTAAATAACTAAATAACTAAATAACTAAATAACTAAATAACTAAATAACTAAATAACTAAATAACTAAATAACTAAATAACTAAATAACTAAATAACTAAATAACTAAATAACTAAATAACTAAATAACTAAATAACTAAATAACTAAATAACTAAATAACTAAATAACTAAATAACTAAATAACTAAATAACTAAATAACTAAATAACTAAATAACTAAATAACTAAATAACTAAATAACTAAATAACTAAATAACTAAATAACTAAATAACTAAATAACTAAATAACTAAATAACTAAATAACTAAATAACTAAATAACTAAATAACTAAATAACTAAATAACTAAATAACTAAATAACTAAATAACTAAATAACTAAATAACTAAATAACTAAATAACTAAATAACTAAATAACTAAATAACTAAATAACTAAATAACTAAATAACTAAATAACTAAATAACTAAATAACTAAATAACTAAATAACTAAATAACTAAATAACTAAATAACTAAATAACTAAATAACTAAATAACTAAATAACTAAATAACTAAATAACTAAATAACTAAATAACTAAATAACTAAATAACTAAATAACTAAATAACTAAATAACTAAATAACTAAATAACTAAATAACTAAATAACTAAATAACTAAATAACTAAATAACTAAATAACTAAATAACTAAATAACTAAATAACTAAATAACTAAATAACTAAATAACTAAATAACTAAATAACTAAATAACTAAATAACTAAATAACTAAATAACTAAATAACTAAATAACTAAATAACTAAATAACTAAATAACTAAATAACTAAATAACTAAATAACTAAATAACTAAATAACTAAATAACTAAATAACTAAATAACTAAATAACTAAATAACTAAATAACTAAATAACTAAATAACTAAATAACTAAATAACTAAATAACTAAATAACTAAATAACTAAATAACTAAATAACTAAATAACTAAATAACTAAATAACTAAATAACTAAATAACTAAATAACTAAATAACTAAATAACTAAATAACTAAATAACTAAATAACTAAATAACTAAATAACTAAATAACTAAATAACTAAATAACTAAATAACTAAATAACTAAATAACTAAATAACTAAATAACTAAATAACTAAATAACTAAATAACTAAATAACTAAATAACTAAATAACTAAATAACTAAATAACTAAATAACTAAATAACTAAATAACTAAATAACTAAATAACTAAATAACTAAATAACTAAATAACTAAATAACTAAATAACTAAATAACTAAATAACTAAATAACTAAATAACTAAATAACTAAATAACTAAATAACTAAATAACTAAATAACTAAATAACTAAATAACTAAATAACTAAATAACTAAATAACTAAATAACTAAATAACTAAATAACTAAATAACTAAATAACTAAATAACTAAATAACTAAATAACTAAATAACTAAATAACTAAATAACTAAATAACTAAATAACTAAATAACTAAATAACTAAATAACTAAATAACTAAATAACTAAATAACTAAATAACTAAATAACTAAATAACTAAATAACTAAATAACTAAATAACTAAATAACTAAATAACTAAATAACTAAATAACTAAATAACTAAATAACTAAATAACTAAATAACTAAATAACTAAATAACTAAATAACTAAATAACTAAATAACTAAATAACTAAATAACTAAATAACTAAATAACTAAATAACTAAATAACTAAATAACTAAATAACTAAATAACTAAATAACTAAATAACTAAATAACTAAATAACTAAATAACTAAATAACTAAATAACTAAATAACTAAATAACTAAATAACTAAATAACTAAATAACTAAATAACTAAATAACTAAATAACTAAATAACTAAATAACTAAATAACTAAATAACTAAATAACTAAATAACTAAATAACTAAATAACTAAATAACTAAATAACTAAATAACTAAATAACTAAATAACTAAATAACTAAATAACTAAATAACTAAATAACTAAATAACTAAATAACTAAATAACTAAATAACTAAATAACTAAATAACTAAATAACTAAATAACTAAATAACTAAATAACTAAATAACTAAATAACTAAATAACTAAATAACTAAATAACTAAATAACTAAATAACTAAATAACTAAATAACTAAATAACTAAATAACTAAATAACTAAATAACTAAATAACTAAATAACTAAATAACTAAATAACTAAATAACTAAATAACTAAATAACTAAATAACTAAATAACTAAATAACTAAATAACTAAATAACTAAATAACTAAATAACTAAATAACTAAATAACTAAATAACTAAATAACTAAATAACTAAATAACTAAATAACTAAATAACTAAATAACTAAATAACTAAATAACTAAATAACTAAATAACTAAATAACTAAATAACTAAATAACTAAATAACTAAATAACTAAATAACTAAATAACTAAATAACTAAATAACTAAATAACTAAATAACTAAATAACTAAATAACTAAATAACTAAATAACTAAATAACTAAATAACTAAATAACTAAATAACTAAATAACTAAATAACTAAATAACTAAATAACTAAATAACTAAATAACTAAATAACTAAATAACTAAATAACTAAATAACTAAATAACTAAATAACTAAATAACTAAATAACTAAATAACTAAATAACTAAATAACTAAATAACTAAATAACTAAATAACTAAATAACTAAATAACTAAATAACTAAATAACTAAATAACTAAATAACTAAATAACTAAATAACTAAATAACTAAATAACTAAATAACTAAATAACTAAATAACTAAATAACTAAATAACTAAATAACTAAATAACTAAATAACTAAATAACTAAATAACTAAATAACTAAATAACTAAATAACTAAATAACTAAATAACTAAATAACTAAATAACTAAATAACTAAATAACTAAATAACTAAATAACTAAATAACTAAATAACTAAATAACTAAATAACTAAATAACTAAATAACTAAATAACTAAATAACTAAATAACTAAATAACTAAATAACTAAATAACTAAATAACTAAATAACTAAATAACTAAATAACTAAATAACTAAATAACTAAATAACTAAATAACTAAATAACTAAATAACTAAATAACTAAATAACTAAATAACTAAATAACTAAATAACTAAATAACTAAATAACTAAATAACTAAATAACTAAATAACTAAATAACTAAATAACTAAATAACTAAATAACTAAATAACTAAATAACTAAATAACTAAATAACTAAATAACTAAATAACTAAATAACTAAATAACTAAATAACTAAATAACTAAATAACTAAATAACTAAATAACTAAATAACTAAATAACTAAATAACTAAATAACTAAATAACTAAATAACTAAATAACTAAATAACTAAATAACTAAATAACTAAATAACTAAATAACTAAATAACTAAATAACTAAATAACTAAATAACTAAATAACTAAATAACTAAATAACTAAATAACTAAATAACTAAATAACTAAATAACTAAATAACTAAATAACTAAATAACTAAATAACTAAATAACTAAATAACTAAATAACTAAATAACTAAATAACTAAATAACTAAATAACTAAATAACTAAATAACTAAATAACTAAATAACTAAATAACTAAATAACTAAATAACTAAATAACTAAATAACTAAATAACTAAATAACTAAATAACTAAATAACTAAATAACTAAATAACTAAATAACTAAATAACTAAATAACTAAATAACTAAATAACTAAATAACTAAATAACTAAATAACTAAATAACTAAATAACTAAATAACTAAATAACTAAATAACTAAATAACTAAATAACTAAATAACTAAATAACTAAATAACTAAATAACTAAATAACTAAATAACTAAATAACTAAATAACTAAATAACTAAATAACTAAATAACTAAATAACTAAATAACTAAATAACTAAATAACTAAATAACTAAATAACTAAATAACTAAATAACTAAATAACTAAATAACTAAATAACTAAATAACTAAATAACTAAATAACTAAATAACTAAATAACTAAATAACTAAATAACTAAATAACTAAATAACTAAATAACTAAATAACTAAATAACTAAATAACTAAATAACTAAATAACTAAATAACTAAATAACTAAATAACTAAATAACTAAATAACTAAATAACTAAATAACTAAATAACTAAATAACTAAATAACTAAATAACTAAATAACTAAATAACTAAATAACTAAATAACTAAATAACTAAATAACTAAATAACTAAATAACTAAATAACTAAATAACTAAATAACTAAATAACTAAATAACTAAATAACTAAATAACTAAATAACTAAATAACTAAATAACTAAATAACTAAATAACTAAATAACTAAATAACTAAATAACTAAATAACTAAATAACTAAATAACTAAATAACTAAATAACTAAATAACTAAATAACTAAATAACTAAATAACTAAATAACTAAATAACTAAATAACTAAATAACTAAATAACTAAATAACTAAATAACTAAATAACTAAATAACTAAATAACTAAATAACTAAATAACTAAATAACTAAATAACTAAATAACTAAATAACTAAATAACTAAATAACTAAATAACTAAATAACTAAATAACTAAATAACTAAATAACTAAATAACTAAATAACTAAATAACTAAATAACTAAATAACTAAATAACTAAATAACTAAATAACTAAATAACTAAATAACTAAATAACTAAATAACTAAATAACTAAATAACTAAATAACTAAATAACTAAATAACTAAATAACTAAATAACTAAATAACTAAATAACTAAATAACTAAATAACTAAATAACTAAATAACTAAATAACTAAATAACTAAATAACTAAATAACTAAATAACTAAATAACTAAATAACTAAATAACTAAATAACTAAATAACTAAATAACTAAATAACTAAATAACTAAATAACTAAATAACTAAATAACTAAATAACTAAATAACTAAATAACTAAATAACTAAATAACTAAATAACTAAATAACTAAATAACTAAATAACTAAATAACTAAATAACTAAATAACTAAATAACTAAATAACTAAATAACTAAATAACTAAATAACTAAATAACTAAATAACTAAATAACTAAATAACTAAATAACTAAATAACTAAATAACTAAATAACTAAATAACTAAATAACTAAATAACTAAATAACTAAATAACTAAATAACTAAATAACTAAATAACTAAATAACTAAATAACTAAATAACTAAATAACTAAATAACTAAATAACTAAATAACTAAATAACTAAATAACTAAATAACTAAATAACTAAATAACTAAATAACTAAATAACTAAATAACTAAATAACTAAATAACTAAATAACTAAATAACTAAATAACTAAATAACTAAATAACTAAATAACTAAATAACTAAATAACTAAATAACTAAATAACTAAATAACTAAATAACTAAATAACTAAATAACTAAATAACTAAATAACTAAATAACTAAATAACTAAATAACTAAATAACTAAATAACTAAATAACTAAATAACTAAATAACTAAATAACTAAATAACTAAATAACTAAATAACTAAATAACTAAATAACTAAATAACTAAATAACTAAATAACTAAATAACTAAATAACTAAATAACTAAATAACTAAATAACTAAATAACTAAATAACTAAATAACTAAATAACTAAATAACTAAATAACTAAATAACTAAATAACTAAATAACTAAATAACTAAATAACTAAATAACTAAATAACTAAATAACTAAATAACTAAATAACTAAATAACTAAATAACTAAATAACTAAATAACTAAATAACTAAATAACTAAATAACTAAATAACTAAATAACTAAATAACTAAATAACTAAATAACTAAATAACTAAATAACTAAATAACTAAATAACTAAATAACTAAATAACTAAATAACTAAATAACTAAATAACTAAATAACTAAATAACTAAATAACTAAATAACTAAATAACTAAATAACTAAATAACTAAATAACTAAATAACTAAATAACTAAATAACTAAATAACTAAATAACTAAATAACTAAATAACTAAATAACTAAATAACTAAATAACTAAATAACTAAATAACTAAATAACTAAATAACTAAATAACTAAATAACTAAATAACTAAATAACTAAATAACTAAATAACTAAATAACTAAATAACTAAATAACTAAATAACTAAATAACTAAATAACTAAATAACTAAATAACTAAATAACTAAATAACTAAATAACTAAATAACTAAATAACTAAATAACTAAATAACTAAATAACTAAATAACTAAATAACTAAATAACTAAATAACTAAATAACTAAATAACTAAATAACTAAATAACTAAATAACTAAATAACTAAATAACTAAATAACTAAATAACTAAATAACTAAATAACTAAATAACTAAATAACTAAATAACTAAATAACTAAATAACTAAATAACTAAATAACTAAATAACTAAATAACTAAATAACTAAATAACTAAATAACTAAATAACTAAATAACTAAATAACTAAATAACTAAATAACTAAATAACTAAATAACTAAATAACTAAATAACTAAATAACTAAATAACTAAATAACTAAATAACTAAATAACTAAATAACTAAATAACTAAATAACTAAATAACTAAATAACTAAATAACTAAATAACTAAATAACTAAATAACTAAATAACTAAATAACTAAATAACTAAATAACTAAATAACTAAATAACTAAATAACTAAATAACTAAATAACTAAATAACTAAATAACTAAATAACTAAATAACTAAATAACTAAATAACTAAATAACTAAATAACTAAATAACTAAATAACTAAATAACTAAATAACTAAATAACTAAATAACTAAATAACTAAATAACTAAATAACTAAATAACTAAATAACTAAATAACTAAATAACTAAATAACTAAATAACTAAATAACTAAATAACTAAATAACTAAATAACTAAATAACTAAATAACTAAATAACTAAATAACTAAATAACTAAATAACTAAATAACTAAATAACTAAATAACTAAATAACTAAATAACTAAATAACTAAATAACTAAATAACTAAATAACTAAATAACTAAATAACTAAATAACTAAATAACTAAATAACTAAATAACTAAATAACTAAATAACTAAATAACTAAATAACTAAATAACTAAATAACTAAATAACTAAATAACTAAATAACTAAATAACTAAATAACTAAATAACTAAATAACTAAATAACTAAATAACTAAATAACTAAATAACTAAATAACTAAATAACTAAATAACTAAATAACTAAATAACTAAATAACTAAATAACTAAATAACTAAATAACTAAATAACTAAATAACTAAATAACTAAATAACTAAATAACTAAATAACTAAATAACTAAATAACTAAATAACTAAATAACTAAATAACTAAATAACTAAATAACTAAATAACTAAATAACTAAATAACTAAATAACTAAATAACTAAATAACTAAATAACTAAATAACTAAATAACTAAATAACTAAATAACTAAATAACTAAATAACTAAATAACTAAATAACTAAATAACTAAATAACTAAATAACTAAATAACTAAATAACTAAATAACTAAATAACTAAATAACTAAATAACTAAATAACTAAATAACTAAATAACTAAATAACTAAATAACTAAATAACTAAATAACTAAATAACTAAATAACTAAATAACTAAATAACTAAATAACTAAATAACTAAATAACTAAATAACTAAATAACTAAATAACTAAATAACTAAATAACTAAATAACTAAATAACTAAATAACTAAATAACTAAATAACTAAATAACTAAATAACTAAATAACTAAATAACTAAATAACTAAATAACTAAATAACTAAATAACTAAATAACTAAATAACTAAATAACTAAATAACTAAATAACTAAATAACTAAATAACTAAATAACTAAATAACTAAATAACTAAATAACTAAATAACTAAATAACTAAATAACTAAATAACTAAATAACTAAATAACTAAATAACTAAATAACTAAATAACTAAATAACTAAATAACTAAATAACTAAATAACTAAATAACTAAATAACTAAATAACTAAATAACTAAATAACTAAATAACTAAATAACTAAATAACTAAATAACTAAATAACTAAATAACTAAATAACTAAATAACTAAATAACTAAATAACTAAATAACTAAATAACTAAATAACTAAATAACTAAATAACTAAATAACTAAATAACTAAATAACTAAATAACTAAATAACTAAATAACTAAATAACTAAATAACTAAATAACTAAATAACTAAATAACTAAATAACTAAATAACTAAATAACTAAATAACTAAATAACTAAATAACTAAATAACTAAATAACTAAATAACTAAATAACTAAATAACTAAATAACTAAATAACTAAATAACTAAATAACTAAATAACTAAATAACTAAATAACTAAATAACTAAATAACTAAATAACTAAATATCTAAATAACTAAATAACTAAATAACTAAATAACTAAATAACTAAATAACTAAATAACTAAATAACTAAATAACTAAATAACTAAATAACTAAATAACTAAATAACTAAATAACTAAATAACTAAATAACT
>CANDYM010000021.1:0-73419 GCA_947397865.1 Polietes domitor
GATCTAAAATGATAAGTTTCGTTCTCATTTAATTTCCATTTGAAGTAGAACACTAACACCAACTCCAACTATTTAATAAAAGAAATATAAGCAATCCTATAATGTAATTTGAATAATCGGTCTGAAACACGACACCAATGAACAAAATTATGACGTTTTCCCATAACTCACATATCTTTTATACCTCCATACCTATCGGTCTCCTAGTTCAACAACATATCTTTCAACGCAAATAGCTATGCAATTTAATTAAATAAATTTTGCTATAAAAGTAGTTATGAGTAGTTTTTTTAGAAAATCATTTTATTACGCCAAACGGCAGAAATTATTGAAAACATTTTGATTAGGTACATTTTGGCCGCATTGGGAAAGAAATAGATTTCTGACATCGCAGGAATCAGACTGGATCTTGTCATTCACCATGTGTCAGTCGTAAAGATTTATGTGATAAGTATTTGATTTTTCTAGCTATATTTTCTTTTAGATTAATAATGCTATTATTTTACAGGTATGGTACTCATCTACAGACAACTGCTGTATTATTTATGGGTGTGAATATCTTTCATTGGTGAGATAATTATCAAGTAGTTTTATTTATTTATTTCAACTATCTTTTCTATTTATTATTATTCAAATTTATATTATGTAAAACCTAATATATTACGGTATAATAATATTATTTTTGGGTTCTAATTTCAATGTTAGATTTATCAATGGATAGGCATAGGAAATTAAAATTTTTGTGTTCAGATCTAGGAACTGAGTTTTGTAGGGAATATGGGTATGTGTCAACAAGCTCCATGACTACTTCTATCGGACTGACGGGATAGTGTCTCATTTTCTTTGGTGTAGCACCTCATGTATTGATTATATGCTGTTCTAGTTTAGTTTCCCTAAACCGAATTTGGTATAACACCAAAGAAAGTTTTACGTTTTCTAACATTTTTTACTAAACATCTGACAGATGCTCCACTGTCCATAAGACCTATGAGCTCAATATTATTTAACTTAACATCCATATAAGGTCGGATATCATTTGTGAAACCTAAGGTACAAGAAGCGATAACTTGTCTTTCCTTTTTCCTTCTTTCGTACCCTGATCTTGCTCTTATAATTTTCCTGCTCAAGTTTGGTTCAAAATCTTTGAAAATCTCTTCTCTTATTTTTTCATACTTTCATAATCTTGATTCATATGGTATAATCTCTTTAAGTTTCTTTATGGGTTGTTTTTCTATGGCCTTATTTGAAATTATTTGTATATTTTCTAAGTTTACGGGTAATTTCTCTGAGGTATTTTTCAACTCGATCTTATTTGTATTTTTTTGTTCATATCCTCGTCTAAGAATTTGCTATCTTCATCCAGTTTGTTGGTAGCTAAAATTTCGGTTTTCAAAGTCAATTTGTCGTCATTATCGGTTATGTTCTTGCCGGTATAGTTTTTGTCAGTGTAGTTATGGTCACGATTTTGTTCACAATTTACTGAGCCATGGGCTGAGTCGAACATGTGGGCCCAGTCTTCACGATGTTCTTCTAGCTGTTTCCCAAACATTTTGGACAATTTGTGCAGGTAACTCCATCGAACCCACATTTATAACAGAACTTTCTTCGTTCTACGGCACAATCTATGAACGTATGTCCTGGAGCTCTACAATTCCAGCATACTAGGGGTCTAGCTGTTAAATTAGACTGCCTCAGTGCCTCCAATTGAAAATTTGTATCCTCTGTTACATTCTCTTCGTAGTCTAATTCATTAACACTCCGATAGTTATGCGTTGGATGACGGTAGGAACTTGAATTAGTTCGTCCTTCAAATTTTCTTTCATGGTCCGCACCAGCTCATATTCAGGAATTTGTATACGCATCTGATTTTTTAATTTTATAATTTCACTTATATATGTGTCGGCCGATTCAGAAGGTAATTGTCGTCGCTCTACTATTCGTCTATGAATTTCAAAATCGCTTTCGGAATTTCTAATTTTGTTTATGAAATGGTATTTTAGAAAATTACATCCACAAGTTGGATTTTGGTGGCGGAAATTCCAAAGCCAATTGTCTGCTTGTCCTACAACTAGATGGTGAAATCCTTTCATAAATATATCCCAAGGACAATTGTAATCTGCCTGAAGACGAATTCTTCCACGCTCATCGACTTTGTTTTTGGGTCAAATTTTAATCCCCATTTCTCCAAGTTCATTGGACTAGGTGGTTTATATCCAAAGGCATTATGTTGATCATGATATTGCGTGTTTTGCATGTGGTAATTGTTTTGCTGTGAATAATGGTCTTGGTTATAGCTTTGATGTGGTTGAAAGTTTTGGTTATGGTTTTGTTGCGGTTGGAAAGATTGATGAAAATTAGATTGGATTTGATGAGCTTGATAACTATTCTCATGTAGATTATTTCTGTATTGGGAATGAAAAGTTAGATGTTGATTGTCGGGATTATTTCCAGTAGATGTGCCTCTTTCAGATCTTAATGACTCTCTTACTATGCGAGGAATCATTAGAGCAAGGTTTTCTTGCATTTGCCTTATCATATCAGATTGAGCGGCTCATGCCGTCAGAATTTATTTGCATATCGGGGTTCACGTTTTCATTTAGAGTAGGTAATCTTGGATTTATTTGGGACTGCCTCCTCAAATGTTCCCTTTGAACTCCCAGCGCCGTTAAACTGCTAAATTCTGGGCTTGTAACTGTGGTTCTTTCAGGAGACGATGTTGTCTGAGGACCTTGACCTCCATTCAAGTTTAGAGTCAGTAGTGATGGTATCTGTATGGCAGTTCTGTCTAAGTCATTAGTCTCTATTGGTGAATTTTCTATCGCAGTATTATTCCTAACATTTGTTGTAGCTGTCGTACGATTACTATTTCTAATCATATTACTTGTAGTGTTTGAGTTGTTACTACGAGCAGCTATTCTGTCCGAGGATCTAGGTGGTCTATTTCCTGGCATCTTGTTTGGATTTAGTTTCAAAAAGGTATGCTACCTATCCATATATTTTTTTAATTTTACTTAGAATACTCGAATTGTATTCTGCTTCTAAAAGTAATAGCCGGGAAAATTAGAATAGTTTGGTATGTAATATTTAGTACAAACACTGAATTTGAAAGATTTCGGAAAAATAATTTAGAAATTATTTTTCTTTTGTCGAAACAAAAAACTAATTAAATTTTATGATTCGTATTTGAAATGTAGGTAGTTTGTAGTTTTATGATGTAGCCGGTATATATATGTATGAAAATGTTTTTAAATTAATATAATTATTTTTATATGACAATGAAAATTGAGATTGAGTGAGTGTTTTTTTTTGTTAGTATTACGTATATATATTAGTTGAAAAATATTAGTAGCTAACTAAACATTTAAATAATCTATATGGTAATATCTATTGTTGTAATAATTACTAAAGTTTTTTTGTTTTTCTTTTTTTCAGATATGATTGACCGGTTGATGGCTTCGTAACTTTGTGTACAAGACGGCGGATAGTTTAAGAAAATGTATATTGTAGCAATTATTTTATATTTTTGTTAATTTAGAATTAAGTTTTTTCTAAAGTATATTAGATCCTTTTTAAACAAATAATTGTAATTTTGATTTATTAATGCTTTTTTTAATAAAAGCACATAAAATAAAATGATGTCATGATATTGTATGTTTGATTTTAAAGCAAAAAGTAATCTCATTGTAAGTATTTAGGCATTTTGGAATTTTGGGTAAGACGAAATACAAGACACTACAATACATATAAACAACACTAAATTCATCTCAAATTATATTTCAAATCAGATCGCCTGTGAACCACCAGCCACTAGGATCACGCCTTCTGATTTTGAAATACAACTGATTTGAATTAGTGAAGTCTCTCAATAAATTCAATCGTTACTAATCGTTGCTACTAAGGCATGGTGCTAAAACACCTTCCTATAGGATAATCATTATACATAACGAAAGTTTTTATTGAGGTATCAGGCTTGTTTTAGAAAACAAGAAGCCTGAACGCTGGGCGCCAAAAATTGTGATAACCTGTTGGTGATTGAACGGAAATGGCACGCTGGTCTTTACTGGGCTAGATCTCATTGGATGGGGGGATTCTATTCCGTTCGGTTATACAATTTTAATCTTTTGTGACATTTTTTGAAGAAACAAATAACACTAACACTAAAGGAAAAACATATGGATTAGGGAATAGGAAGAACGAAAACTAAATCAAATGAGCGTTGGCACGGCAGAAGTATTGCTGGGTAACTATACCTGCATTTAAACATACTTACATATGCAACTCAATGAGATGCTTGTAAGATGGCATGTGTGCTTTATTACTTGGTGCGATTTTTTAAACGCAAATTCGGCAAGTGAGTTGTGATTCTCGTTCGTTTGTGAGAATCATCTCCTTATAGAGGCCGGGTTTGACGTTGAAAAGTCGCTGCGAAGCCACTTGAAAAGACTTTTGACATGGTCGAAATCATGATCGTGGTAGTCTGCAGCCAAGTAATAAATGTCACCATGCCATTTGTAAATAAATTTGCATTCTATTAAATATAGAAGCAAAATGGTCTTGAGCCAGGACAATATCCCAGTTCAAATAAATTTTTTTTATTGAAAATATAAATATTTTGATACTCTATTTAAGTAAATTTTAGCTTAAATAATAATTTTAAATAGTTTACTTTATTCTTCTTCTTTTTTTAACAATTATTTTTCATATTCTTTTTCTTTCCAGATTTTCGTATTTAATTTCTTTTCAGGTTTTCTTATTTAATTTCGTTTCAGGTTTTCGTGTTTAATTTCTTTTCAGGTTTTGTATTTAATTTTAACAATTTTCTTATTTTTTTCCGATTTTTCTTTAATTTTACTAATTTTCTAAACGTTTTTTTTTTCAGAGTTTTCTTTAATTTTTTTTGGTTAATTTTTGATTCTAAAAAATTTCTTATTGTTCTTCTTCTTAATTTTAGAGACAGAAACACGTTTACGAGACAACACAAGACAAAAGAACACACACGTTGTAATTATATAACCTATTTTCATTTCAGGTTATAATTGGCGCTTTTGTTCGAGGCTAATCTTTTAATTAAGTGTAAGTAACTAATTTATATGTATTGATATTTATTTTTCGCGCCTTTCTATTCTACCTATAAATACAAAATTCTAATTTAAAATTTCAACACTTCACTTTACAAAAATTCTTACTTTCAACCAACATGAATTAAACGCAAAATTAATTGAATTATTTAACGCAACTTTACTTGAACCACACTTGTTGATCTCGTAATGTACTTGAATGTCGTAATGTCGAGTGAAGTTGGACTTTGCCCTAACTTACAACTTCACTGACCTTCTACACTTATCCAAGGAGCTTTGCTCTCAAAACCCCAAATGCAATCCTGTGCATTTTTTTAATCTGGCAACCCTTGACGACTGGATCTTACTTTCGACACATTGGTGTCACTAGTGACTTCCTTGTCGGTTTTACACCAGGATTTTAAACCTATCATCACATATTCTGCTCTTCGTGTCGCTTCGACCCCAGCCCCAATGCGGACAATATAAATTTACGAAAAGGCACGTTGTGCCGAGCTCAACAACTTTTTCCAGCATTTCAATTGGAAACTTTGCTTTCTAAATGGCGATATAGAAGCTGCGGCTGAAATGATTGCAAATATTAGCTTGATTGGAATGAAATCATTTATTCCAATTAAAGTTATTTCGGATAAACCATCTAATAAAAGTTGATTTAAGAAAACATACAAGACTGCTGTCAGATCCAAAGAGGAAGCTTTCAGGAAATGACGTTTAAATAAAAATGTAACCACAAGAACCATGTGTGCCAGGGTACTTAAACGTGAAAAGTTTCTGAACGAACAACGTCTTTTTTCTTCTCCCAGGGGAAGTAAGAGCTTATGGTCATTTGTAAGAAGAGTAAAGGATAACACCTCATCAATCCCAACTCTTGTCAAAGATGACCAGATATTCACTAACCCGGTTGCCAAAGCTAATCTATTGGCTGAAATGTTTGCAAGGAATTCATCCTTGCCGGAAAGCATTCAACCATTCCCCGTGATCGAAAATGTATTAAGAACTCGTGGAGTTAAAAAGGTTCTCGCAAATCTCTAACTATCGACCGATCGCGATGTGCTCAGCGCTCTCAAAGGTTATGGAGAGGTATTTAGAAACCAATGACTTAACGATGGAAAGTATGGCTTCCGTAGGAATCGTTCTACGGGAGACCTGATGACACTGTTATCCGAAAAGTGGAATCGATCCATCCATCAGCTTAGGGAGAGTAAGGTCGTTGCTCTAGATATCTCCAAAGCCTTTGATATAGTTTGGCACGGCTCACTCATATCAAAGCTTATCAGTTTTGGTGTTGGTAGTGACTTCTCTCAATTTATGTCGAGGTTCCTCAGAGATCGCACTATACGTGTTGTTGTAGATGGCTTCTCATCCGACGAGCATAGTTTAACCGTAAGAGTACAACTGGGCTCTGTCCTTTCCCCTTCCCTTTTTCATCGACGACATCTTGGATCGGACTTGAATCCAATATACTCATTCGTGGATGACATCAACCTCTGTCATTCATATTCATTCGATCAGTCGTCAAGAAATTTAGGACAAAAGGCGGTTGCTGGATGAGTCACTTAGTCAGGATTTTCTGGCCATTTCTGAATGGGGACGAGTGAAAATATTAGATTTTAATGCACGTAAGACCCAGTGTTCCTTGTTGTCTCACAAGCTATTCACTGATCGGGCGGTGTCGTCGATTTTAATGAACGGTGTAGGTATTGAGCAATCAGATACTCTCGTTGTTCTAGGTATGAAAATACAACGTGATGTTCTTTGGCTAAAACATGTATTTGATGTTTAGGCTTTTTAAAGATGTATGAAATATTTCACACCCTCTGATCTTCTCAACATCTACACTACCTACATCAGACCAAAGATGGAATACAACTCCCACATATGGTCGGGTGCTCCAGCTTCATCACGGTAGCTACGTGACCGTATCCAGAGGATGGCGGTGGTGTTGGTAGGTGACGGTAGGATATCCAATTCTATTGTCTCCATTGAACGCCGTCGTAATGTCGGTTGTGTGTCATAGTTCTATCGATACTTTCATGGTGTTTGTTCTTCGGAAATTCGCGATCTTATACCGCCCGTGAGAACGTTCGGCAGAGATACGCGACTCTCCACGAACGCTCACCCATTTGTTGTCGATTGGACAACCGGCCGAACTACACATTACAGAATAAATTCGTTCTTCGCCCGTACTATCCGTATGTGGAATCGACTTCCGGCAAATATCTTTCCCCCCAATTACGACATTCGAAACAGATGTCAACAGACACTACTCCCTCTTTCCTCCTTCCAATACCTGATCTTCCATCCCCCAACGCAATGTACAGCATTTATAGGGGACATCCCTTGAGTGTTGGTTCAGTGAAAAGCAACTAAACCTCAACACTTAACTCACGCATACCAAACTGCGCTGGGCTATGGTTTCTCGGGGCCCACACAAATTTATTTAAACGCTAGATTAAGTATTATTTTTTGTAAATTCTCACTAAATCACGGGGAGATGGAATGTTTAGCATTGCACTAAACTTTTCGTGAGCACTGTTGCCAAAAGGACATGTGTGTAATCATATGTACATATATACACATATACACACGCGGGCCCTGGAAGCTACTTACTAGTCTTCTTTCTTGCTTTGTGCTTGCTGGATATCGTTTGGCTGCCGCGATGGGGACAGAATTATTATTATCGTTTTAACAATCAAACCGTCGACCCGTGTGCCCCGTAACTTAGTGAAAAAAGTTAAATTCGTGATAAAAAATGAAAAGTGTTGAAATCAAATTCTAAGTGAACTAGAATATTATAAACACTTAGTGTAATACTACAAATTGTGAAACAAAGTCAATGTACAAAACTATAATATTTTAAAATTAATCACAAACCAAACACTCGTACATACACGTATATTAGCGTGGCTCACAAAAAGTGTTAATACAATTTTGTGAATTACTATTTAAAAACTAAAACTTGCTAATCAGGCTAAGAATTGAACTACTTAAAGAAATTGAATTACAATTAGAATTTTGCTACTTAAAATTACATGTCTATTTTAAATTGGCTAACTACTCCAAAACTCAGTACTAATCTTTCACAAAAAGCGCATGTGTTTTTTCCAAAAACCACCGTGTCAAGAAACACTAAATAACAATTAGCAAATATCGAAACCATCAGTCTTTTTATTTATTTATTTTTCCTCAGACCACCGTGTCAACAAACAATAAGTAATAATTATCAAGTATCGAAACCGTCAGTCTTTTTATTTAAATTATACTTATATTTACTTTACATTGTTGTTTGGTTGCTTGAACGTTCGTATAACAACAACCACACTACACACTCTCACAAGACCCCGTGATTGAGAAGCTAACGAGTCCAACATCCTGGCAGGATCTCTTTCATGGTCTTTCGAAAACCACTAAAAGAAACCACTGTACATTTAAATAATTATTATTTCCTTTATTTACATTGTGATAGTTTGGGTACTTCGGTCACACTTTGTATTTTTAGTACACAAAAATATAATACTGCTTTTTATTACTTTCGTGCACATCTAGCAAATATCTTTTTCTGTTCACTCAATACAAATTGGTGAACATACTCATGTACGCATAAAGCTCACATTACAAATAAGCCTGCTTTTTTTTCTTTAATTTCATTATAAGTAGTTCCTACTTATAATTGTGTCAGTGGGATACGTATATACACATACAGACCACACACCAATTAACCCTTCGTAATCTAGTGCGGCTGGTAATCTGGTGGTCGTGGGTTCGATTTCAAATAATTATTTTTCATAAATTATAATTATATACAGATTGCACTGTTAATTGTATCAGCAGAACAAACAATTTTGTAGTGTGATACAACAAATACAAGTTCATATACAAATACAGACCGCAAAGCAAACAATCCTGCGTGGTCTAGTACAAGCGAGTGCGTGTTGTAAGCTGAAGGTACCAGTGTGTGCAAAATTCGCAACGATCCCTGAGAAATAACTTTCCGATTCCCTTCTAGAAACTAAACAAGAAGCATTAGAAGAAGACTGACATGGTGTCCGCAATGCTTATGACCAAATTTTAGATAGAATTTTCACGCAAATGCTAAAGAAACATATTAGTCGACTAGAGACAGTTATCAAAAAACGAAGGCGAGTATGATAGACATGTATTTATCCAGCGAATACGACTTTTGATACTTCGGAAGTTTGTATTAAGGGCATTGCGATGCCCAGGATTTCCATGGAAGTTATGAGGAATGACCCGCGTTTAGGGATATGTTCACGGCAATATATGGGAATCATCCCCTCTGACTCAGGCTCAGAAGTTATATTATTTGCGTAATAAGACAAAAGGAGAAGCTGGAAGGGTCGTTAATAAGTATTCTCTGTCTGACCAGAATCACTTATTTGCTTTGGAGGCCCGTCAGCCCCGGTATGAGAATAAGAGAGTTATAGCCCCAAAGCAGACAATATATATATACGAAAAGGCACGTTGGGCCGACCTCAATAACTTTTTCCAGCATTTCAATTGGAAACTTTGTTTTCTAAATGGCGATATAGATGCTGTGGTTGAAATGATTGAAAATATTATCTTGATTGGAATGAAGTCATTTATTCCAATTAAAGTTATTTCGGATAAACCATCTAATAAAAGCCGACAAGCAACTGGAAATACTTTTTAAGATACCAGCAACACAAACGGAATGGGGTCGGGATATAAATAGAATTCAGTCAACGATAAAAGACTGCCTAGCGATTCGCTTTGGTTAAGATTCGACATGGCACTCCGAGCACTCATAGATTCTGTGTCAAAAAATCCGTTTTGACAAGCAGGATAGTTAAGAGATTCAGGATCAGGACCCAGAGTGTGAACTATATGATTAGTGGTCTGGGTCAGGTACAGTAGTTACAACATCGGATAAGATTTGCACCGTTGATTTGTTTTGGATTTTTGTCTTGGATTTTTGATCTTTTGGTGTTTTCGTCCGCCGAATAGTTTTTGGCTATCTTCGCGTAGCACACAGCAATATTTTCTTGAAAATATATGCAGGACCGGATAAAAATATTTACCAAAGAAGTAAGTATATATGCATAATAAAATGGTCTTGAAAAGTTACAATACACATAGTGACGAAACTAGTCGATCGGTTGCATATACGAGTGAAATAACTCTACTTCATATATAATAACAAGTAATAACAATGAACAAATAAAAAAAAATAACATCGATGCATGTTTTACGATATTGCGAGTTAAAAACTTCGATTTTACATTTTTATCATTTTTCATCCACCTTTTTAAGACACTCGACCTACATGGAAAAACATCACCGTTAGTTTTGATGGTTTAGCATATACGAGTGAAATAACTCTACTTCATATATAATAACAAGGAACAAATAAGAAAAAATAACATCGATGCATGTTTTACGATATTGCGAGTTAAAAACTTCGATTTTACCGCGTTTTGTTTATTTATAAAAATATATTTCCGATAAAATAATAATAACAGGGTCGCTTTACAACATCAGTACCTCGTCTAAATACGCCCTCGCGACAAATAATCATCTTGAAATCCGCGAAAATACGAGAGGAAAAGAATTGATGATCAGAGTTACTACTCTACCTAACGAGGCTGAAATACTCCCTCACAACATATAATCATATAGAACTCTTCATAATCCGAGATAACTCGAGAGGAAAAGATTTGATTGTTGGAGTTACACTCTAGTTCACGAGGCTGAAAAACGCCCTCGCGACTTAAATTATCTGAAACCCTTGGCAAACTACGAACCGTTAAATATGTAGACCAATCTACATCGCGATGTCGTAATGTGACCTCTCAATTGCGTGACCACTTGTCTTCGTAAACCCAATAGAACAAAATAATATCCACCTTGTCGTTACAGTTAACATTCGAAATCCTAAATGGGATTTATTATTATATTATTTTATAAGATTCGTATACATATTGTTAGGCTCCTAACGAATATCAAACAAATAAAGTATAAAAAACGACGTAAGAGATATTCAAACCCTCTGATCTTCTCAACATATAAACTACCTACATCAGACCAAAGATGGTCTGGTGCTCCAGCTTCATCACGGGAGCTACTTAACCGTGTCCAGAGGATGGCGATGGTGTTGGTAGGTGACGGTAGGATATCCAATTCTATTGTCTCCATTGAACGCCGTCGTAATGTTGGCTGTTCTTCGGAAATTCGTGATCTTATTCCTCCCGTGAACGTTCGGCAGAGATACGCGACTCTCCACGAACGCTAACCCATTTGTTGTCGATTGGACAACCGGCCGCACTATACATTACAGAATAAATTCGTTCTTCGCTCGTACTATCCGGAATCGACTTCCGGCAAATATCTTTCCCTCCAATTACGACATTCGAAACAGATGTCAACAGACATTACTCCCTCTTTCCTCCTTCCAATACCTGATCTTCCTTCCTCCAACGCAATGTACAGCATTTATAGGCGACATCCCCTGAGTGTTGGTTCAGTGAAAAAAGAGTGTTTATAAGGAAATAAAAAGGACAGTGTTATTATTTAAACAACTAAACCTCAACACTTAACTCACGCATACCAAACTGCGCTGGGCTATGTTTTCTCGGGGCCCACCCAAAATTTATTTAAATGTTAGATTAAGGATTATTTTTGTAAATTCGCTCTGAGTCACGTGGAGATGGAATGTTTAGCATTGGCCTAAACTTTTTGTGAGCACTCTTGCCAAAAGGGCATGTGTGTAATCATATGTACATACATACACTTTGTGCTTGCTGGATATCGTTTGGCTGCCGCGATGGGGACAAAATTATTATTATCGTTATTATATTATGACGCAACTAGTGAATGAACCGACTCACATTCCGTGTGTCCAAGGGCAACACTCTAATATTCTTGATCTTTTCTTAACATCACACCCTGAAAAGTATGAAGCACCTCTTGGCAATTCGGATCACTGCATTGTTTCAGCATCCTTTTCGTATTCCGCTCTTCGTGTCGCTTCGACCTCAGCCCCAAAGCAGACAATATATATATACGAAAAGGCACGTTGGGCCGACCTCAATAACTTTTTCCAGCATTTCAATTGGAAACTTTGTTTTCTAAATGGCGATATAGATGCTGCGGTTGAAATGATTGAAAATATTATCTTGATTGGAATGAAGTCATTTATTCCAATTAAAGTTATTTCGGATAAACCATCTAATAAAAGTTGGTTTAACCAGACATGCAGGACTGCTGTCAGATCCAAAGAGGAAGCGTTCAGGAAATGCCGTTTAAATAAAAAATGCAACCACTGATCTGCTACGCAAGCATACAAGAACCATGTGTGCCAGTGTACTTAGACGTGAAAAGTTTCTGTACGAACAACGTCTTCGTGCCAAGGTTCTTTTCTTCTCCCAGGGGAAGTAAGAGCTTTTGGTCATTTGTAAGAAGAGTAAAGGTTGCCAAAGCTAACCTATTGGCTGAAATGTTTGCAAGGAATTCATCCTTGCCGGAAAGCATTCAAACACTCCCCGTGATTGAAAATGTATCCAGTTCCATGCCTCAGATATTTTTTCGAACACGTGGAGTTAAAAGGGTTCTCGCAAATCTTGACGTAAATAAATCTCCAGGCCCGTATGGCATTTCAGCACTGGTCCTATGTAAGTGCTCTTCGAAGCTTGCCTGCCCACTTCGTAATCTTTTCAACCTTGCATACCGTGCAGGGGTTTTCCCAGCGCGTTGGAAGATTGCGAACATCCAGCCCATACCTAAAAAAGGCGAGGCTAATAATCCTGCTAACTATCGACCGATCGCGATTTGCTCAGCGCTTTCGAAGGTTATGGAGAGTATGGTTAACCACCATCTTGTGAGGTATTTAGAAACTAATGACTTACTTAATGATCGACAGTATGGCTTCCGTAGGAATCGATCTACGGGAGACCTGATGACACTGCTATCCGAAAAGTGGAATCGATCTATTCACAAGCATTGAGATAGTAAGGTCGTTGCTCTAGATATCTCCAAGGCCTTTGATAGAGTTTGGCACGGCGCACTCATATCAAAGCTTATCGCTTTTGGTGTTGGTAGTGACTTCTCTCGATTTATATAGAGCTTCCTCAGAGATCGCACTATACGTGTTGTTGTAGATGGGTTCTCATCCGATGAGCATAGGTTAACCGCAGGAGTACCACAGTGCTCTGTCCTTTCCCCCTCCCTTTTGCTTATTTTCATCGACGACCTCTTGGATCGGACTGTGAATCCAATATACTCATTCGCGGATGACAGCAACCTCTGTCATTCATACTCATTCGATCATAGACCAAGTCGTCAAGAAATTGAGGATAAAAGGCGATTGATGGATGAGTCACTTAGCCAGGATTTGATGGCCATTTCTGAATGGGGTCGAAAGAATAGAGTAGATTTTAATGCACGTAAGACCCAGTGCTCCTTGTTGTCTCACAAGCGATTCACTGATCAAAAGGTGTCGTCGATTTTAATGAACGGTGTAGATATTGAGCAATCAGATGGTCTCGATGTTCTTGGCATAAAAATACAACGTGATGTTCGTTGGACAAAACATGTATTTGATGTGTAGAAAGATGCCTTCAAATGTTTAGGCTTTTTAAAAAGATGTAAGAAATATTTCACACCCTCTGATCTTCTCAATATCTACACTACCCACATCAGACCAAAGATGGAATACAACTCCCATATATGGTCGGGTGCTCCAGCTTCATCACTGGAGCTACTTGACCGTGTCCAGAGGAGGGCGATGGTGTTGATAGGTGACGATAGGATATCCAATTATATTGTCTCCCTTGAACACCGTCGTAATGTTGGTTGTGTGTCATTGTTCTATCGATACTTTCATGGTGTTTGTTGCCCGTGAGAACGTTCGGTAGAGATACGCGACTCTCCAGGAACGCTCACCCATTTGTTGTCGATTGGACAACCGGCCGCACTACACATTACAGAATAAATTCGTTCTTCGCCCGTACTATCCGTATGTGGAATCGACTTCCAGCAAATATCTTTCCCTCCAATTACGACATTCAGAGATTCAAAACAGATGTCAACAGACACTACTCCCTCTTTCCTCCTTCCAATACCTTATCTTCCTTCCACCAACGCAATGCACTGCATTTATAGGGGACATCCCCTAAGTGTTGGTTCAGTGAAAAAATACAGACCGCAAAGCAAACAATCATGCGTGGTCTAGTACAAGCGAGTGCGTCTTGTATGCTGAAGGTGCCAGGTTCGATTCCCGGCCGGCGCATATCAGTACATCAAAAAGAAAAAATAAACATAAAACATTGGTTCAGATATCCGTACTAAATTAGAGTATGAATCGAATAATTTGCTAACAGTGTGTTCAAAATTCGCAAAGATCCCTGAAAAATAACTCTCCGATTCCCTTCTAGAAACTGAACTAGAAGCATTAGAAGAAGACTGACATGGTGTCCGCAATGCTTATGACCAAATTTCAGATAGAATTTTCACGCAAAATGCTAAAGAAACATATTAGTCGAATAGGGACAGTTATAAAAAAACGAAGGCGAGTATGATAGACATGTATTTATCCAGCGAATACGACTTTTGATACTTCGGAAATTTATATTAAGGGCATTGCGATGCCCACGATTTCCATGGAAGTTATGAGGAATGGCCCGAGTTTAGGGATAAGTTCACGGCAATATATGGGAATCATCCCCTCTGACTCAGGCTCAGAAGTTATATCATTTGCGTAATAAGACAAAAGGAGAAGCGGGAAGGGTCGTTAATAAGTATTCTCTGTCTGACCAGAATCACTTATTTGCTTGGGAAGCCCCTCAGGCCCGGTATGAGACTAATAGAGTTATAGCCGACAAGCAACTGGAAATATTTTTTAACATACCAGCAACACAAACCGAATGCGGTCGGGATATAAATATAATTCAGTCAACGATAAAAGACTACCTAGCGATTCGCTTTGGTTAAGATTCGACATGGAGGCGAAACGAGCACTCATAGATTCTGTGTCAAAAAATCCGTTTTGACAAGCAGGATAGTTAAGAGATTCAGGATCAGGACCCAGAGTGTGAACTATATGATTAGTGGTCTGGGTCAGGTACAGACGTGTCCAGGCTTAACGTGAGTACCTGACGCAAGGGCTCAAACTCGCGGTGGACTTAGCACCTTAGCGTCCACCAACGCCAAATTGCTCGACAAATTGTCGAACAAAAGTTCCAATTCGAGATTATGTATTTGGACATAATCTCCACCTTGGTTAGGTGTTGAGGACTATCTTACACCTCCGCTGATCTATGGGTCACAGCACCCGGTTGTAAAAATGCAACTCCACACCGAGCATACGCTCTTTCCGCGATTTGGGTATAAACCACAGCCCCCACGTTTCCCCAACAGGGTCCTCACCATAGTCAGGCTGGAACCTAAGTTCCAGGGGCTCCTGACACCCGTGGTCCCAGAATTAAGCCTCTGGTACGGCCTCGAGAGCCGAAGCTACTACCAATTGAACTCCAAACAGTTCGGGATTGGTCGCCCACAACAGCGGCACATCAAACACACATCAACATAGAGAGACGAGGAGGAACAACAAGACATCATACACTAAACAGCCGCTCTCACGAGCGACGTTATACACCGGCAATGCATCGGCAATGGACTGCACGAACAAAAACATTTACAACACTAGACAAAGCTCCCTCACGAGCCGCTTACACAATCAACGCGGGATACGAACAATACAACGCAGGAGTAAAGCGGCAGCAGAAACAACGGGGAGAAGGTCAGAAAACTGCTGGGAGGGACAGATATCAGCCCCCACCAGCGAACATACACATATCTGCAAACCGGCCAGAGCGATGCACAACCCGTGCGAAGGCACATTGGCAGTAAAGCACCACCACAGATAGTCACAACAGGAGTCACCTCCGCTATCGTACAGTCCTCCTACGATTGAATACGCCCCTTGCGTACTCACCTAACCCTTTAAACGTTCGACTGTCCTCTAATGCCCTACTACAATCCCACCCCCGCTCAGAATGATATATTCCCATATCATTCAGTCTCCTAATGTCATCATAGTGCGAGCACCCCGTCAAAACATGTAGCCAGTCCTCCTGTCCTTGTCCACAACTACAGTCCGGTGAATCTGACAGACCCCTTTTATGCAGAAAAGCATTCAAAGAGCCATGTCCCGTCAGTATAAAACCCAAACTCAGGCCAAAGCCAAAGTCTGGGCGTTCCCTAACAAATGTCGCGTCACGTATGAATTCGTGAGTGACCCGCCGGTTGCTACTGTCAGTCCAGCGTGAACGCCACTTCGCGACCAGATGATTGTCCAACAATAGCTTCGTCCTTGTCAAGTCCAACGTCACCACATCAGAAGCAGAAATCCAGTCACTACTAAGAAGTGGCAACCCCTTCTTGACCTTAAAATTAATACCACGACGTATTACTTCCAAGTCAAGGGGGGCCGCACCCAGCAAGACCTGAAGAGCATTTGTTGAGACCGTACGGCAAACTGGTATACAGGCCAACATCGCAACTCTCTGACAAGTAAGTACCTTCTTCCTGCCAATGACAGACATAACTGTCTCATACCACACAGATGAACCAAACGTTGCGCAAGCAACGAAAAGACCACCATATATGGTACGCACAGCACGTCTGCTAAGACCCCAGTCGCTTCTTAGTATGCGTCTGATACTACCCGCAACGATAGTCAGCTTTTCGCGAACCACAGAGAGATGAACTAACTTGACCTGAGTCACATATCTGAGACTTACGTCGCCAGATCGAACTACCGGTGGACGCGACTGTGATAAGCTGCCTTTCAGCAACATCATCACAGTTTTATCCCTCGATACCTCAACACCGACACTGTTCCCCCACTCATTGACTTCGCACATAGCCTGCTCACCTCTTCTCTCCAGTTCGGCACGTGACCGACCTTCGATTAGAATGAGCAAGTCATCCGCGTACGCACAGAGTCGGCAAGATGCCGCTAGCGACCGCAATAAGGGATCCATCATAAGGTTCCAAATAAATGGACCACAGATAGACCCCTGAGGGCAGCCCCTAGCAACATCCCTGCAAATAGTCTCGTTGGCACCTACCACTAAAGCTTTCCTATCGCTGAAGTAGCTACTCCATAGGGAGAGCTCCCGACAGCCAACTAGACGAAGTCTATCGAGAACCTCTCTCCAAGAGAGGTAATCAAACGCACCCTTGAAATCGACAAATATGCCAAGAACATGCTTACTCTCAGAGCCCGCAACACTGGACTTGACATGATGCCACGCGTCCTCAACGGATTTCCCTTCCTTAAATCCAAACTGAAACTCAGAAGCCACCTCGTTGTAGGACTCCCGCAGCCTGTACACCATCATCCTTTCCAGTACTTTTCCAAGCACTGGAAGGAGGCTGATGCCCCGATAAGAGCGAGGATCGCTCCTCATTTTATCGGGCGACTTTAGGAGCACAACAACTTTAGCCTGCTTCCAAGCCTCAGGGAAATAGCCTTCACTTATGCACTTCCCAAAAACTGACTCCAGATATTCCGGTATGGCCTTCCAGATGCTTTTACACATCTCTCCAGTCATACCATCAATACCCGGAGATTTCCTACTTTTGACACGGTATATGCTATCATCAACTTCCATTCTCTCCAAAGGCGGAGGAGCCACCATCTCCCCATGGGGAAGACGATCAGCCGATTCCGCCGCCGGAAAGAAAGTCTCAAGCAAAGCGTCCGTGCACTGTCTCCACGTCAGTAACGTAGTCTTACCAACCCGAAGACCAGACAAGTCAGCCCGTTGTCGTCTACCCCTAAGGATACGGTAAACCTTACCCCAGGGGTCGTCCTCGTTGTCCCGTACGAAAGAACGCCACTCGTTTTCCTTCACACTCACGATTCTGTCCTTATAGTCACTCAAGGCAGCCAGATAGCTAGCTTTCCGCTGAACCAGATCTTCAACATTGGAACGCCTTCCCCTCTGGAATCGCTTCCTGAGGCGACGAACATTCCTCCGCATCATATCCAGCTCACGAGTCCACCACCTGACCCCTCCCTGACGAGTCTAGCGACATCGACCAAGGAGAGTGTCATTAGTGGTACACATCCACCGATCTACCTGACTGACTTGACTGTCGATACTAAGAGCCCTAAAGTCCTCAATTGAGATTTCCTACTTTTGACACGGTATATGCTATCATCAACTTCCATTCTCTCCAAAGGCGGAGGAGCCACCATCTCCCCATGGGGAAGACGATCAGCCGATTCCGCCGCCGGAAAGAAAGTCTCAAGCAAAGCGTCCGTGCACTGTCTCCACGTCAGTAACGTAGTGTTACCAACCCGAAGACCAGACAAGTCAGCCCGTTGTCGTCTACCCCTAAGGATACGGTAAACCTTACCCCAGGGGTCGTCCTCGTTGTCCCGTACGAAAGAACGCCACTCGTTCTCCTTCACACTCACGATTCTGTCCTTATAGTCACTCAAGGCAGCCAGATAGCTAGCTTTCCGCTGAACCAGATCTTCAACATTGGAACGCCTTCCCCTCTGGAATCGCTTCCTGAGGCGACGAACATTCCTCCGCATCATATCCAGCTCACGAGTCCACCACCTGACCCCTCCCTGACGAGTCTTGCGACATCGACCAAGGAGAGTGTCATTAGTGGTACACATCCACCGATCTACCTGACTGACTTGACTGTCGATACTAAGAGCCCTAAAGTCCTCAATTGGAACCTCCAGCGCAGCCCCGCGAAAGGCATCAGCATAGTTTTCCCAATTGACGTCATGTAGTCTCCACCTTCGCGGTAGATTCGTCCGGTCCGCCACCCGTTGGTGGGTGATCACAATCTCAATGAGACTATGATCACTCACACCAAAGTCATCCCTAATCCTCCAACTAGAACTATAACCCGTCATTGCCCCCAAGTCGGCTAGTGTCACGTCAATGTCACTACATCCCCAATGAGCCGCGTTGTGACCAGCCATTCACTAAGCATGACACCTCGCAAGTAGTTCGGATGAGCAGAAGCATTCCTGCTCATCTTAGAGAACCACATAGGAGAGCATGCATTTGCGTCTAAGCTTAGGATTATAGGTGAACTACTATCCAGTAGTAGTACCGAATCCATGTACCCTAAATAGGGTTCAAGAGGCCCCCCAAACCTACAGTAGATGCTCGTCAGTAGCATTCTACCAAATTCTCATTCTACGCTAACGCAGACCCCAAACTCACTCCTACTTACCACAGTACAGTTAACGTCACTGTCCTTAACAAAAACAGCAGCGTTTCCCCCTATGTCCGTAAACGCGCATATTCCCCGGTAGACCCCTGATTTGACCATCTGTGGTATACGGCTCCTGCACGAGCGCAAACATCGCATTCAAGCTGTACATCGCCTGACCTAGCTCGCAAATCACCGTGTATGCCCGCTGGCAGTTAAGCTGCAAAATTCTGGTATCTGTACCATCCATCTTAATGGCGCGCATTCACCCTGGCCACAATGCCGCTATACACCGGACAGGCGGCCGACATCATCAAATGATCCGCTGGGAGTCCTTTAAATGCACAATTTCTGCAATTTATCTCGTTCTCACAACGAGACGCCAAATGGCCAGCACGTCCGCACAGGCGACACACTCCCTCAGTCATTCTGCAATCCCTCGCAAGGTGGTCGAATCCCAGGCACCTGAAACAGCTAGGAACAGCATCATGTGGGCGAACCGTAAACGAGAACCATTTGACGTAGCAGCGGCCATTGTCCAGCAACTGCTGCATGGCCTCGCCGCTGCCCTCCAGTATTACGCTCACCGGACCACCTGTGGACTTCCACGGAGCCGTCACCATCCTCACCGACCGCTTAAACACCTCAGGAGTCATCCTACGTTTAAGATTCATCTCATAGAGCTCCTGCATAAACTCATCTGGCGTTATCTCCGGATGGACGCGCTGCACCACAACTCTCGGGCCCAACCTGTCCTCTACTGATACCTCCAAACCAAGTTCGCCGAACTTGGTATTCTTCGCCACCTTCTCCCTTTCTGCTACCGATGGGGTCCGAATGACCGCTCCGCCATCCCGCATAGGCCGCAACGTGTGGACACGCACACCCAAGGTAGGTCCGACCTCCTTCTGCACCTTCTCCACGACCTCCTTTGACGTCACACCCTTCTTGCCCTTCACGACAACCGACCAGGTCTTAATGAAATTCGAATTGAAACGCACTGAAAAACTTGTATGAAGGATCCGCTTATAAAAACACGTCCGTACACTACAATAGTCACAGTAGTTACAACATCGGATAAGATTTGCACCCTTGATTTGTTTTGGATTTTTGTCTTGGATTTTTGATCTTTTGGTGTTTTCGTCCGCCGAATAGTTTTTGGCTATCTTCGCGTAGGAGGGTAGCTCTCTCCCGTAGCTCACAGCAATATTTTCTTGAAAATATATGCAGGACCGGATAAAAATATTTACCAAAGAAGTAAGTATATATGCATAATAAAATGGTCTTGAAAAGTTACAATACACCTAGTGACGAAACTAGTAGATCGGTTGGTCTGTATAGTCCACATGAATACCTTTCTCATCCACCTTTTTAAGGCACTCGACCTACATGGAAAAACATCACCGTTAGTTTTGATGGTTTAGCATATACGAAAGAAATAACTCTACTTCATATATAATAACAAGTAATAACAATGAACAAATAAGAAAAAATAACATCGATGCATGTTTTACGATATTGCGAGTTAAAAACTTCGATTTTACATTTTTATCATTTTTCATCCACCTTTTTAAGACACTCGACCTACATGGAAAAACATCACCGTTAGTTTTGATGGTTTAGCATATACGAGTGAAATAACTCCACTTCATATATAATAACAAGGAACAAATAAGAAAAAATAACATCGATGCATGTTTTACGATATTGCGAGTTAAAAACTTCGATTTTACATTTTTATAACGTATAATAATAAGAATAAAAAAAATTTAAAAACTTATTTTTTAGTTTTTTTTGTAACCTATAATGAAGCGTGTCATGACATTGTCATTGTGTCATTTCTATGTAGAGAATCGATCAAGTCCTGTCGATTATGACATTGATTTGGACTTGATAAATCTCAACGATTAAGTGTCATCCCAGAAACTGGATGGCCAGGATTGCGACCAACTTCATATGTTTGTGATCTCTACTTTACTTTTCTGTTTCACAAAAAGTGAATGAGTTTTTTTTTCAAAGACCACCGTGTCAACGAACAATAAATAATAATTATCAAATATCGAAACCGTCAGTCTTTTATTTAAAGCAACCACCACGTAAGTAAACGCCATTTATTTACGTTAATTTGTGTTTTCATTCATGTTTTTTCGTATAATAATAACCACACTACACAGACTTCTCACAAGACCCCGTCTTTGATAACCTAGTGACTCCACCATCCTGGCAGGATCTCTTTCATGGTCTTTCGAAAACCACTACAGGAACCCACTGCACATTTAAATAGTTATTATTTCATTTATTTACATTGTGTTGTTTAGACAGTGTCAATCAGTTTTTGCATTATTGATAGTTTGGGCACTTCGGTCTTACTTTGTATTTTTAGTACAGAAAAATAAAATTCCTTTCGTGCACAGATAACAAATACCTTTTTCTGTTCACTCAATACAAATTGGTGAACATTCTCATATACGATTAAAGCTCTCATTAAAAATAATACTGCGTAGTCTAGTGCAATTGTGTACATCTTGTTCGACTTTGCGATATTACGCACAAAAATAGTAGTAAACCCCTTCTAAAAAGTGGCGATTACACTGAGAGCCGCCTTTCTTCATCTAAGCTTTGCTTTAGTTTACTCGTTATATTGTAAATTACTCGTTAATTGGTTTTCGTCCACACAACATCACCACAAACTTTTGTACAAAATTCAATATTGTTTACGGCAATAAATTGAGCAGAATTTTTTGAAAATATAAAATCTTCGTAGTTTTACTTATATTTTATTCTTGCTCCGCAAACATCTGTCCTTCGAGGTGATTGTTGCTTCCAGCAATTAATTGGTTCCCATTATTTTTTCTTCAAAAGGCAAACCTGACACCGTCAACAACAACAACACCCACATAAACCAGCCACCTTCCTTCTTATTGTTAGTTTTGTTTAAAAGTGAGCATACCGCGTTTTGTTTATTTATAAAAATATATTTCCGATAAAATAATAATAACAGGGTCGCTTTACAACATCAGTACATCGTCTAAATACGCCCTCGCGACAAATAATCATCTTGAAATCCGCGAAAATACGAGAGGAAAAGAATTGATGATCAGAGTTACTACTCTACCTAACGAGGCTGAAATACTCCCTCACAACATATAATCATCTAGAACTCTTCATAATCCGAGATAACTCGAGAGGAAAAGATTTGATTGTTGGAGTTACACTCTAGTTCACGAGGCTGAAACACGCCCTCGCGACTTAAATTATCTGAAACCCTTGGCAAACTACGAACCGTTAAATATGTAGACCATTCTACATCGCGATGTCGTAATGTGACCTCTCAATTGCGTGACCACTTGTCTTCTTAAACCCAATAGAACAAAATAATATCCACCTTGTCGTCGACTTCCGGCAAATATCTTTCCCTCCAATTACGACAATCGAAACAGATGTCAACAGATACTACTCCCTCTTTCCTCCTTCCAATACCTGATCTTCCTTCCGCCAACGCAATGTACAGCATTTATAGGCGACATCCCCTGAGTGTTGGTTCAGTGAAAAAAGAGTGTTTATAAGGAAATAAAAAGGACAGTGTTTTTATTTAAACAACTAAACCCCAACACTTAAGTCACGCATACCAAACTGCGCTGGGCTATGTTTTCTCGGGGCCCACCCAAAATTTATTTAAACGCTAGATTAAGTATTATTTTTGTAAATTCGCTCTGAGTCACGGGGAGATGGAATGTTTAGCATTGGCCTAAACTTTTTGTGAGCACTCTTGCCAAAAGGGCATGTGTGTAATCATATGTACATACATACACTTTGTGCTTGCTGGATATCGTTTGGCTGCCGCGATGGGGACAAAATTATTATTATCGTTATTATATTATTCCGTGTGTCCAAGGGCAACACTCTAATATTCTTGATCTTTTCTTAACATCACACCCTGAAAAGTATGAAGTTAACGTTCTAGCACCTCTTGGCAATTCGGATCACTGCATTGTTTCAGCATCCTTTTCGTATTCCGCTCTTCGTGTCGCTTCGACCTCAGCCCCAAAGCGGACAATATATATATACGAAAAGGCACGTTGGGCCGACCTCAATAACTTTTTCCAGCATTTCAATTGGAAACTTTGTTTTCTAAATGGCGATGTAGATGCTGCGGCTGAAATGATTGAAAATATTATCTTGATTGGAATGAAGTCATTTATTCCAATTAAAGTTATTTCGGATAAACCATCTAATAAAAGTTGGTTTAACCAGACATGCAGGACTGCTGTCAGATCCAAAGAGGAAGCGTTCAGGAAATGCCGTTTAAATAAAAAATGCAACCACTGATCTGCTACCCAAGCATACAAGAACCATGTGTGCCAGAGTACTTAGACGTGAAAAGTTTCTGTATGAACAACGTCTTCGTGCCAAGGTTCTTTTCTTCTCCCAGGGGAAGTAAGAGCTTTTGGTCATTTGTAAGAAGAGTAAAGGTTGCCAAAGCTAACCTATTGGCAGAAATGTTTGCAAGGAATTCATCCTTGCCGGAAAGCATTCAACCACTCCCCGTGATTGAAAATGTATCTAGTTCCATGCCTCAGATATTTTTTCGAACACGTGGAGTTAAAAGGGTTCTCGCAAATCTCGACGTAAATAAATCTCCAGGCCCGGATAGCATTTCAGCACTGGTCCTATGTAAGTGCTCTTCGACGCTTGCCTGCCCACTTCGTAATCTTTTCAACCTTGCATACCGTGCAGGGGTTTTCCCAGCGCGTTGGAAGATTGCGAACATCCAGCCCATACCTAAAAAAGGTGAGGCTAATAATCCTGCTAACTATCGACCGATCGCGATTTGCTCAGCGCTTTCGAAGGTTATGGAGAGTATGGTTAACCACCATCTTGTGAGGTATTTAGAAACTAATGACTTACTTAATGATCGACAGTATGGCTTCCGTAGGAATCGATCTACGGGAGACCTGATGACACTGCTATCCGAAAAGTGGAATCGATCTATTCACAAGCTTTGAGATAGTAAGGTTGCTCTAGATATCTCCAAGGCCTTTGATAGAGTTTGGCACGGCGCACTCATATCAAAGCTTATCGCTTTTGGTGTTGGTAGTGACTTCTCTCGATTTATATAGAGCTTCCTCAGAGATCGCACTATACGTGTTGTTGTAGATGGGTTCTCATCCGATGAGCATAGGTTAACCGCAGGAGTACCACAGTGCTCTGTCCTTTCCCCCTCCCTTTTGCTTATTTTCATCGACGACCTCTTGGATCGGACTGTGAATCCAATATACTCATTCGCGGATGACAGCAACCTCTGTCATTCATACTCATTCGATCATAGACCAAGTCGTCAAGAAATTGAGGATAAAAGGCGATTGATGGATGAGTCACTTAGCCACGATTTGATGGCCATTTCTGAATGGGGTCGAAAGAATAGAGTAGATTTTAATGCACGTAAGACCCAGTGCTCCTTGTTGTCTCACAAGCGATTCACTGATCAAACGTTGTCGTCGATTTTAATGAACGGTGTAGATATTGAGCAATCAGATGGTCTCGATGTTCTTGGCATAAAAATACAACGTGATGTTCGTTGGACAAAACATGTATTTTATGTGTAGAAAGATGCCTTCAAATGTTTAGGCTTTTTAAAAAGATGTAAGAAATATTTCACACCCTCTGATCTTCTCAATATCTACACTACCCACATCAGACCAAAGATGAAATACAACTCCCATATATGGTCGGGTGCTCCAGCTTCATCACTGGAGCTACTTGACCGTGTCCAGAGGAGGGCGATGGTGTTGATAGGTGACGGTAGGATATCCAATTATATTGTCTCCCTTGAACACCGTCGTAATGTTGGTTGTGTGTCATTGTTCTATCGATACTTTCATGGTGTTTGTTCTTCGGAAATTCGTGATCTTATACCGCCCGTGAGAACGTTAGGTAGAGATACGCGACTCTCCAGAAACGCTCACCCATTTGTTGTCGATTGGACAACCGGCCGCACTACACATTACAGAATAAATTCGTTCTTCGCCCGTACTATCCGTATGTGGAATCGACTTCCTGCAAATATCTTTCCCTCCAATTACGACATTCAGAGATTCAAAACAGATGTCAACAGACACTACTCCCTCTTTCCTCCTACCAATACCTTATCTTCCTTCCACCAACGCAATGCACTGCATTTATAGGGGACATCCCCTGAGTGTTGGTTCAGTGAAAAAAATACAGACCGCAAAGCAAACAATCATGCGTGGTCTAGTACAAGCGAGTGCGTCTTGTATGCTGAAGGTGCCAGGTTCGATTCCCGGCCGGCGCATATCAGTACATCAAAAATAAAAAATAAACATAAAACATTGGTTCAGATATCTGTACTAAATTAGAGTATGAATCGAATAATTTGCTAACAGTGTGTTCAAAATTCGCAAAGATCCCTGAAAAATAACTCTCCGATTCCCTTCTAGAAACTGAACTGGAAGCATTAGAAGAAGACTGACATGACGCAATGCTGACCAAATTTCAGATAGAATTTTCACGCAATATGCTAAAGAAACATATTAGTCGACTAGGGACAGTTATAAAAAACGAAGGCGAGTATGGTAGACATGTATTTATCCAGCGAATACGACTTTTGATACTTCGGAAATTTGTATTAAGGGCATTGCGATGCCCACGATTCCATAGAAGTTATGAGGAATGGCCCGCGTTTAGGGATATGTTCACGGCAATATATGGGAATCATCCCCTCTGACTCAGGCTCAGAAGTTATATCATTTGCGTAATAAGACAAAAGGAGAAGCTGGAAGGGTCGTTAATAAGTATTCTCTGTCTGACCAGAATCACTTATTTGCTTGGGAGGCCCCTCAGGCCCGGTATGAGAATAATAGAGTTATAGCCGACAAGCAACTGGAAATACTTTTTAACATACCAGCAACACAAACGGAATGGGGTCGGGATATAAATAGAATTCGGTCAACGATAAAAGACTACCTAGCGATTCGCTTTGGTTAAGATTCGACATGGAGGCGAAACGAGCACTCATAGATTCTGTGTCAAAAAATCCGTTTTGACAAGCAGGATAGTTAAGAGATTCAGGATCAGGACCCAGAGTGTGAACTATGTGATTAGTGGTCTGGGTCACGTACAGTAGTTACAACATCGGATAAGATTTGCACCGTTGATTTGTTTGCCGAAAAGTATGATTTTCATCAGAGTACCCAAGTTTTTATAGTCAGGAATCTATCAAGCTTGTTACCTACGCGAACAATTCCCATCTCAGATCATTGAGTGATTTAAATTTGGCAGACCCAGGTTTCCTCAATGCACCACAAGGACGTGTTCCAGGACCTTGTATTGTATCAATCTTGGATTTTTGATCTTTTGGTGTTTTCGTCCGCCGAATAGTTTTTGGCTATCTTCGCGTAGGAGGGTAGCTCTCTCCCGTAGCTCACAGCAATATTTTCTTGAAAATATATGCAGGACCGGATAAAAATATTTACCAAAGAAGTAAGTATATATGCATAATAAAATGGTCTTGGAAAGTTACAATACACCTAGTGACGAAGCTAGTCGATCGGTTGGTCTGTATAGTCCACATGAATACCTTTCTCATCCACCTTTTTAAGACACTCGACCTACATGGAAAAACATCACCGTTAGTTTTGATGGTTTAGCATATACGAGTGAAATAACTCTACTTCATATATAATAACAAGTAATAACAATGAACAAATAAGAAAAAATAACATCGATGCATGTTTTACGATATTGCGAGTTAAAAACTTCGATTTTACATTTTTATATTTTTTCATCCATATTTTTAAGACATCGACCTACATGGAAAAACATCACCGTTAGTTTTGATGGTTTAGCATATACGAGTGAAATAATTCTACTTCATAAATAATAACAAGTAACAAATAAGAAACAATAACATCGATGCATGTTTTACGATATTGAAGCGTGTCATGACATTGTCATTGTGTCATTTCTATGTAGAGGATCGATCAAGTCCTGTCGATTATGACATTGATTTGGACTTGATCGACCTCAACGACTAAGTGTCATCCCAGAAACTAGATGGCCAGGATTGCGACCAACTTCATATGTTTGTGATCTTTACTTTTCTGTTTCACAAAAAGTGCATGTGTTTTTTCAAAGACCACCGTGTCAACAAACAATAAATAATAATTAATAATAATATCGAAAACATCAGTCTTTTATTTAAAGCAACCACCACGTAAGTAAACGCCATTTAGAACAACCACACTTTTTTTTTACGAACGGTCCCAACGCCTCTCACACCCGCCCCGTCCGACCGAGAGGGCCACGTCCCTCGTAGGGACGTAGGGACAGCGTACACACCATAGTCCGAACCATGGCGGCTAAGCAGTAGAGGGTGGACACCGGCTACAGATCAAATATCAACAGCCGGCATAACAAAACTATTAAACAAAATATTAGTATTACATGCAAATAAAAGTTTTTCTTAAAGTTAGTAGCTAAATATATTAAAGTAAACATTTATGTGATTATGTTGCCCTGAAATTTCATAAATTAAAACTACTCTCAATTCTTTGTTCAGTTGTCAAAATGCAGGATTCAAATATTACAGTATGAAACTTAGATTTCCTACAGAAAAAATGGTTTAAAATTTGAAAACATATATCTATACTCAAAGTCCTTACATCAGCCAAAGTACGAATATGTAAGGGCTCTTATTTCACCTTTAAAAAATATGGGGTATTATCCGTTTTCTGAAAATGCAGATGTTATATATACCACCTGATGAAGCAAAACCAAATTCAATCGTGCTATTCGATGACGTTGCATGTGAAAAACAAGACAACATTTGATCATACTTCTGCATGGGACGATATAATAATATCGATTCATTATATTTATGCCAAATGTATACACGTATCCCTAAACAGGCTTTGACCTATTTATTCAACTTTAGTAATATTGAAACATTTGTATGCAGCGGACGTACACCACTCTATTCTAAAAGGTGAACTGCTGAATCGGCGTATACCAGTTGCTGTTCTGTTCGCTACCAGTATCTAAATATATCTCTGTTAAAAGTGGACTTGGTCAATAATATTGGCGAAGGAAAAGTTTTGAAGAATTAATCAAATCTAGAAATATATTTTAAAAAATAAATTTGAGAGCATCAAATTTGGTGAAGCCCAAAGTTTAGACAAATTGACTAACAGAACCGTTAAAACAACGTATTACATTAACTAGTGATAGAAATATAAAATCAAACCAATCACATTATAAAGACGACGAAAGTGAAGATAAAGTAGTCGCGAATGATGATTCATTATATTCTCAAACCGGAGATTATGATATTGATTTATCACTTTTGAAAGGAACTGGAAAACTGGATTATATATATGGAGCCCATTAAGATAAAAATGTTGTTTGTAAATTTGGTAACACCAGTTTGGAATTAACCAACGATAAAATAATTATAGGAAATCGATCCTGGGCATTTACACCGGGATTGTTTGAATTGCTTTTCTATAAAAAACCACAAAATTATGATGAAACTGAGCTAGAAATCTACAAAAACATTTTGATGACTACAAACGCACACAAACGAAATTTTACTCCAGACGAACAAATAAAAGGATACAAAGGATATAAATATACTACAATAATCAAAAGTTTATTTCAATCTACTTACGCGGGCAAATGTTTAATGAAAGTAAATCTCGGGAAACCTAACTATATACCAATGAATTGGTATAATGGTTAAAGCTATTAGTAGCATCACAAAATGCTGGACATAGTAATAAAAACAATGAGATTATATCTATAATTGAAGAATTGAGATAAGCTAATATTATTATTATATATTCAGCTTAGAAGAAAGGTATTGATGACTTATGGCAAGCAGATTTGGTGGAAATGGGGAATTATTCAACGTTTAATAAAGGTTACAGATATACTCTGACCGTTATCCACACATTTTCGAAGTATGCTTGGGTTGAACCGAATAAAACAAAAAACTACTGATGTTTCTGATGCATTTCAAAGAATAATGAATTTAGGTCGTATACCAAAAAATCTACAAACTGATGACGGAAAAGAATTTTTCAACCAAAAATTTGGACAACATATGGCAAAATATTCTATTAATCATAATTCATATAGTGTAATGAAAGCTTCTATTGTTGAACGTTTCAATAGAACTCTGAAGGGAATGATGTGGAAAGAATTTAGTAATAATGGTACATACCACTGGATTGACATTTATAAGAAATTGATGGAAAACTATAATGCAAATGCACATAGAATTATCAGAATGGCTCCAAACAATGTAAAATCTACGAATGAGAAAACTTTATTGAATACTGTCTACAGCCTGTGTGGTCTGTACAAATTACAAACCCCGTTACATACATATTGGAAGATTATCAAGGAAACCCCATCAAAGGCGGACTCTACAAGGAGGAGATACGTAGCACTCGATTTCCCAATACATATCTGATTGAAAAAGTAATTAATACTAAAGGTGAGAGGGCATATGTAAAATGGTTGGGCTTCTCAGATAAACATAATTAATATGTTAGTAATAATAAAAAGTAAATAAAAATAATAATAAAACATAACATACTATGACTTTTTCATTCAGTTTTCATCCTTCACAATGTCAATAACAATAGCTTTGAGCGGAATGTCTTTAATCTTGACCGCAAACTATTTTCCACCGATTGAATTGGTTGGTGACTATGAGTGTTGTCTTATAGATTTCCACGCGTACAATTATATTCCTAATATAGATTATGATAACAATTTATTCCATATTGGTGGTAAAGTAATAGAAATTCCTATCGGATCTTATGAATTAGAAGATATCGTTGACTACTTAACGGTTATGTATAAAAAACAACACAATGAGAACAAAACTATTGACATATAAGCAAATAATAATACTCTACAAATCGAAATACACTCTTCTCACGATAGAATCTTCTTCGATCGAGAACGTTCAATAGGAAAGTTATTTGGGTTCAATGAACGAAAATTGAAAGCAGAAAAGAAACATGTATCCAATCAACTTGTTAACATTTTAAAAGTGAATGCTAAACAGATACAATATAGCATTACTACAGGTGCATATATGAATAATATGCCTGCACAGACTGTTCACTAATTTGCAATAAACATTCCTCCAGGATATAAACTAGACGAAATACCAAAAAACTTAATCTATTTACCGGTCAACGTCAAAGAAATAACTTCTATTACCGTTTGGATTGTTGACCAGGAAGGTCGTTTAATAAATTTTCGAGGAGAAGAAATTACGCTTCGATTACATCTAAGATCAAAGTTGAAATGATAGTTTATAATAAATATAGTACTCGAAAAAGGACATTCAACATTCGCAACCAAACAGTCAAGCCTAACAGATCACTAAAATGTTAAATAAACTGAATGTTTTGGAAATACCTTTCTCAGATGAGAATATAATAAAAAAAGACTATCACAGTTATGTACCCTGCATCCAATCGTTTAAAAATAATGATGAAATACGAATAACAATACAAAATCAAGACTTATATGTCCTACCCTCCGAAAGTTATATATATGTGTGTGCATCATCTAATAATGCTAAATTGCGAAATAATTGTGTTGTGTTGAATAATATGTTTGACCAAATCCGCTCTGAAATAAACGGTGTTGATATTGATCGAACTCACTATTTGGGTATATCGAGCACGATAAAGAATTTGTTTCCTTAAATGACTTTGAAAGCAATATGATGAGGAATGCTGAATGGAATAATGGTAAAGATTTACAGATGGGTGCATTTAATTTTTACGTGCCCCTACATCTATTACTTGGTTGTGGTGACGACTATAAGAAGGTGATTCTGAATAGTAAGCATGATCTTATTCTCCTTCGGAGCTCAAGCGATATCAACACATTTTATTCAACAGATGAAAACGAAACATTGAATTTATCGATTACAAATATAACCTGGAGAATTCCACATGTAAATCTCTCGGATTCATCTAAGATAAAGATTATGAAAACTATAATGGATGGACTATCCTTACCCATAGAATTCCGAAGCTGGGATTGCATTTTATCCCATTTTTCCAGGGAGGAGTAAAACATAATTGGAACGTAAAGCTTAGTGCTAACAGAGAAAGACCACGTTACATTGTATTTGCATTAGAAAGAGGAAATAAATTTCATCGCTGTAATTTAAAAAATCATTAAAGTGCATCTAAATTCAGATTCGTATCCATATGATGATCTAAAATTAAATATCGACCAAAATCGTTACGCCGTTCTATATGAAATGTATGCCAAGTTTCAACAAAGCTATTACATGAGAGAACCGCAACCACTCATAACATGTGAACATTTTAAGCAGACTACGATAGCTGTAATTGATGTTAGCAATCAAAACGAATCGATAAAGATTGGACCCATTGACGTAATAATTGAGTTTGAAACCGGCAAATCAATTCTAGAAAATACAGCTGCATACTGCTTAATATTCCATGATCGTTTATTAGATTACACATCGCTAACTGGAATAGTACGAAAAATTATATGAATTTTATACTTACACGATTTAAGAATTTAATAAATAAAATAAAATTTTTATATTTTGTAAACAACAACCAAATTGTTTTTTTATTGAATAATATGAAAAGTGTATACAATATTTATGAAAACGTTATAAATTAACAATCGTCTTCATCATCTTCTTCTTGTACTGTCTCAAGAAGATTGTTAATTGTCATTTCTTTGTCTAATTCTATATTTACATTTCTAATTTTGTAATGACCCCAAGCGTAGGTATTTATACCATCACTTCTAATTTTTCTCTTATCGTCATTGTAGCTTAGGGTTACCTTATTTAAATTATTTGTGTATATTTGATGCATCCTTGATTTGAATGTCAACATATAGTTATTTTTTTATTTAGCATACAGTCTCAGTAGTTGGCTATACTATATTTATCAAGCACATATTTTTTGACACCTTTAGACTTTTTGATTTCATTTACTTCTTCACCATTCTCGGTCGTAAAGGAGTACATTTTTGACCGAAGTCCAACAAATTCGGTCATAATCTTCCCACAATTCTCATCTTTCATCATATCCAATACTTTTTTATTCAATCTTAAATATATATCTTAAATATATATTTTTTTGGATGTTAATTTTTGAATAAAAATCTACTTTATATATTGTATAAATAAAGGAGTCTGTGTCCATATAATTTAGGGATAACTGGTCACCAAATTTGGGCTGCATAAAACCATAATGAAAATCATACATTTTATACTTAGATAAGTCCAATACACAAAACCCTAAATATATAGGTTTGTCGTAAACGGTTTTTGTTTTTTTCATTTGTATTGCTACCATATCTTCGGAAAAATGTGCTACGCTATGGAAGTTTGTTTTTGATATTCAATCTTGGGCTCCTAGACGATTTTTATTAGTTCGTTACCAATTTGTTACTATGCGTACGTATTTCCTCTTGTCCACATTCTCAATGGTTTTTCCATAGACAGAATTGTTAAGTAATTTAAAGAAATCTCTTTCAAAATTATTCTTTGCTGCCGTTCTATGTTTAGTATTTTCATCAATATACACTTTTAACCATGGTTCCTGACTAAACGAGAGAATTCGGTGAACTTTTTTCAGAATTAAACCAAGCATTGCTTCAGAACTCTATAATGAATGGTATAAAATAGCTTTGAGCTCAAATCAGCAATTAACTTTTGCTTTTGGATGCTCCTACCGTTTTGTTTTCAGCACAAAATGGTAAGTCGTTGTGCAGATCATGTAGTTCATCAGGATATTCTAAATCAACTTCAAAAATAAATCCAGTTGATGAATCGTCTGCAATTTTTTCTATATTTTCCTTAATACAAAGTTTTTCAAAATCTTCCCCTTCCAACCATTTAAAATTATTTATAGGTAGACTTTGAGACATGGCCCATCCATAAAGATTGTTAGCATCAAGGTATATAATGGACTCTACCGGTTTGCTAGAGTCAAAATATTTCATGTATGAATTATTCGCTTTTGAATGTCTCTTAGAGAATTGGACGTGAGTAGATAGGTATTGTATGCCAAAGATCAATTAATTTTTATGGGCAATTTAATGACTGAAATTTGAAATTTAATGACTGAAATTTGAAATTTAATGACTGAAATTTGAAATTTAATGACTGAAGTTAGAGAATTTTGAAAATTGTATTGCTACCATATCTTCGGAAAAATGTGCTACGCTATGGAAGTTTGTTTTTGATATTCAATCTTGGGCTCCTAGATGATTTTTATTAGTTCGTTACCAATTTGTTACTATGCGTACGTCTTTCCTCTTGTCCACATTCTCCATGGTTTTTCCATAGACAGAATTGTTAAGTAATTTAAAGAAATCTCTTTCAAAATTATTCTTTGCTGCCGTTCTATGTTTAGCATTTTCATCAATATACACTTTTAACCATGGTTCCTGACTAAATGAGAGAATTCGGTGAACTTTTTTCAGAATTAAACCAAGCATTGCTTCAGAACTCTATAGAACTAAATATCTTTGTATAGTTTTCAGCTGACAAGTGTGTGTATGTTTGTTAGAATAACAAAGTTCAATGAAATATTTTTTAAGAAATCATAAAATTTTCGAAGATGCGACGTTTTATTTACTTCCTAAAAGGGAACATACTTTTGTGCCCCAGTGTAAATTCTGATTACTACTTCCACCTGCTTGCTTTCCAGTAAATATGTAATAATTGTTGCTGTTATAAGGCGACATTCACACTGAGAAAAAATTTATTTTTTTTCTTTTATAAAAGTTTTGTGAAATTTCAATTTTTTTACTCTGAGGATATATAGATATTTAAAAATATTTTTTGGGTAGTTGAAGACAACTTTTTAAACGTTGTCCGGTGTATGTTATGTAATATTCAGTAATTATTCCACTGAATTACAAACTTTTATATGTACGCATAAGTGTAGATTGATTTCTTGTATATATGTGTGTAGGAATATAATAATTTGTTATATGTTTGTACAGTTGTAGATTAAATATTTATATATATGTGTGTATTTTTGTAGCAGTGCAAAATAAATATTTCTGTTGCAAATTCTATCAGAATGATTTAAATTTTATTTTTGTGATGTAAATTTATTGTGTAATCCATGTATTTTTTCCACTGTATGTATGTAAATGTTTCCAAAAAATGTATGTATGTAAATGGATTCTTTTTTATTTTATTTGCTTCTGCTTTGGCCATATGATTTCCAATAGAAGAGAATAGGAGTATATTATTTTAGTGACTTCACTCAAGTTTCTGCAATGATGATTCCTCTCTTTTCTCCTGTGGTGAATAAGTGATCTATGCTCTCATACTATCATTTACATGGATTTACTTAGTTTTTGAGATTGAACGTATGCCCTTGAAATGTCTGATAGAAAAGGGATAAGCAAATTGAAGAAAGAAGAAAAAGCCGCTACATTTGTTCTGTTTTACAAATTTTTGGCTAATACATAATAATTTTATGTATACGATTTTATGTATACGATTTTATGTATACGATTAGTAGTCAAAATGCGACTAGTAAAGCAACAATCAAATATTTTAGTACGAAACTTAGATTTCGCGTTAAATAAAAAAATAAGGCATAGCTCTTTATTACCTAATTCTATTCGTGCTCTAATAGTTGGACCTTCTAATTGTGGAAAGACAAATGTAATGCTCAGTCTTATAGAGAGCCCTAATGGGTTGAAATTTGAAAATATTTATGTATATTCAAAGTCATTATATCAACCAAAATATGAATATTATAAATAACCAAAATAACCTTTTTTAACAGTTATGGAGGAAAAAATGTTGAAAGAACTAGTTAAATCAAAAAACATTTTAAAGAAAAAATTTAAAAGCTTGAAAATGGGTGAAGAAGCGATAACAAACGAATTACAAAATACGTTTAAACCTTTAACAGAACCATTACAAAAGCTTGTTAAATTGTCGAATAATAATATTTTAAATTTAAGAGATCCTAAGAGTGAAAGGTTCTTTATACCAAAGAATTCAATTCAAGAATCAATTATTACTAGTACACCTAAGAAAAAAATATAAAGAATGAAGTTTTCGGAAAAAGTACAATTAAAAACGAATTGAAATATCAAAAAGACGAAGACATTGACTTTGAAGAAAGTGGTGAAGATGCTAATGACGAAACATTTTATTCACAAACCGATGATATTTTTAATCTGTCTGATTTGAAGAGAAGTAAAAAACTTGACGTCGTTTTTGGACCTCACAAAGATGATAATGGCGAATGGAAATTCGGAAACTCTAACTTTAAAATCGACGGAGAAAAAATTGTCATAGGGAGCCAACATTGGGCATATACACCTGGATTGTTTGAACTGCTTTTCTACCAAAACCCAAAAAACTATGACGTCTCTGAGTTGGAAATATATAAAAAGATTTTAATAAATACAAACGCCCACAAAGTAAATTATGATGTTAATGGACGAGTCAAAGCAAACAAAGGAATGAAATATAATAAAAATTATAATAAATATGTTCGTTAATACTCACGCAGGTAAAGGTCTAATGAAAGTGAATCTAAAAAAACCGAGCTATATATACTGGGACGATCCAAACGAATTAGTAGAACGTTTAAAGCTTTTGATGGCATCACAACACGCTGGTAACAACAATCAAACTAATGAAATTGTATCAATTACACTACTCAACAAAATGAAAAAAATTTCATGTACTCCGGATGCGATAATTTTTTCTGTGTAGATAACCTTGACATGAGCTCGAAAAACGCAATAATTTTTTTTTTTTCGTTTGGTTTTTTTTTTTTATTATTTTTTTTTTTAATTTAAAAAATTTTTTTTTGGTTAATTTGTTTCGTCCGGCATAACTCGGGAACCACTAGCCCGATTTAATTGAATTAAATTTTAAAAAATTTTAAATTACAATTCCCTTAATCTGTTCATATATTGTTTTCCTATACAAGCAACAGTTTCCAAGTTAAAAATGAATATATAAAGGAAAAAACTTATTTTTTGCCTAAAAATTTAAATTTTTTTTTTTTAAAAAATCCATAAAAAATCCAAAATGAAAAAAAAATGTCAAATCTTATTACTTTTACGTAAATTCACATAACCTATGAGCAAAATGAGACAAAGATCATGAAAATCGATGCACGCGTTTCGCTTTTATTTGCAATTGAGTAAAGGTATGAATTTCAAAAATTTGCTCGACATATGCACAACTTTGTCTATGGTAAGGTTTTTTCTTTTTTATTACAAAAAAAATTAAAATTTTTGGGTGACAAAAATATATGACTTTAAATTAAAAAACAATTCGATATATGTACAAGAAATTATCCTAAGGATATCAACATTAATTAATTATAAAAAAGTTTAAAAAAAAAAATATCTAAACACAAAAATAAAAACCTTCAAATTAAAAATAATTATGTGCTTTTGTCTTTTTTTTATATTGTTGTGGGTCTGTTTCTCTTATCAGGAACCAGATATAGTCCCCCATCATAGCTTCGTTCCAAAATCCTTGGTATCGGTGCTCAATTTCTTTCATTTGCTGATGAAAACGCTCACCATGCTCGTCACTCACATCGCCCAGGTTGTCCGGAAAGAAGTCCAAGTGCGAGTGTAGAAAATGTATCTTAAGCGACATATTTGCTCTAATTTTTTTATAATTTTGGAGTAGTTGTTCGACGATCTCTCTGTAATTTGAGCTTTTGTTGTTTCCAAGAAATCCGGAAACAATTTGCCGAAATGAGTTCCAAGCTGCAGCTTCATTTGGTGATAAAATGTGCTCAAACTGTTGGTCTTGCAACAACTTTTTAATTTGCGGACCGTCGAAAACGCCTTCCTTAATCTTTGCCGATGAAAGGTGAGGAAAAATGGTTTTTAAATAGGCGAACGCTTCGCCATCTTTGTTGATAGCTTCCACGAAGTTTTTTATGAGTCCGAGCTTTATGTGAAGAGGTGGGAGAAAAACATTTTCCTTTTTTATGAGTGGTGTATATTTCACGTTGTCGCTGCCGGGGATGAAGTTAACTCTTTCTGTCCAACTCCTCCTGGTGTAATGATGTTGACGATCGCGGCTGTCCCAAAGGCAGAGAAAACAACAGTACTTTGTGAATCCACCTTGTAATCCACAAAGGATACCGATAACCTTAAGGTCGGCACAAACTTTCCAATCGTGCCTCTCATAGTTGTCCATGACTTCGTATGTTTCCTTGGTGTCAACGGCATGAGCAATTGGAATCGAAGGTTTCTCGTTGCCGTTGTGCAGTAAAATTGCTTTAAGGCTCTGCTTGTTGCTGTCGATGAAAAGACGCCACTCTCCTGGATCGTAAGAGTACCCGAGTTCACCAAATAATCCGGGAATGTCCTTGCGTATGGTTCATGACGCTTCCTGTAGATTGTTGTCACCACACCAGGAGCCAAGAAACCGAACTGTTGCATGCGCGATGCATGCAACTCTGCATCTTCCTTGGAGAGTTTCAATTCTCTAACCCAATCGTTCAGTTCTGCTTGGGAACATAAGCGTTGACCTCCATGCAATGTATATGTTGACTCGCATTCTGATGTGGTTTCTACTGTCTCCGGATCTGATGTTGGATGTATCGCCTCATTATTAGATGCCCATCTTGAAACGGACGGTTGCGGGTCCACTGGTTCTTCGGAAAATGGCACTGGAAAATTCACTGTTGAAACAGCAGCGTAAGTCCATCGTATATTTTTTCCCACGCCTGTTTTTTTGCTAAGACAGAAGTAGCAATCTGTTACATGGCAAAGCGGAGCTCTCCAAAGCATTGGCATGATGATTCTCGGCTGTCGTCTGAAAGAATTTCAATAATAAGTTATATATGTTCTTGAATTTCGTAATCTACACTTACCTTGAGTCAGCTAGCTGTACGTAGCACCTTGGACATAGAGCACTTGGTGTCCACCGCTCATCTATGTTTGAGACCTTTAAATTGAAGCTCTCTTCAAATGAATCTCTCAATTTAGGTGAAAAACAACGCTTGTTTTTTCAGAAACGTATTCTCCGCACATGTAACAAAAATTACTTGGATTGGTATTGCATTCAAATCCTCGCGAACGTTTGCTCATTTTAACTATCGCGTTCGTCGACACTTGTTGAATGAGTAAAATCGATCAATGAAGACCTATTTATACTGTGTATTGTTTAGTATTTTACTGACAGGTACTTATAAATGGGTGTATATTTTTTTACGGTGGCTACATACCTGTTTCACCATGTGTGAGTCTTAAATTTTCCGAATAATGACCACCCTTAAATGTGGGTTGCATTTCTGTAAAAAAATCATACAGGTAGCCAACGGAAAACCCAAATAATTAAAAAAGTCCCCTTTCCTTTTTTCCTTTTAATTGTTCACGCACATTTATTAGCGTTTATTACTTTGCTTACGCAATCATAAAAATTAAATAACCCTTTGTTTATTCCGTTTTGTTAATTCTGAGAATAAAAAAAAAGAAAAAACCTTACCATAGACAAAGTTGTGCATATGTCGAGCAAATTTTTGAAATTCATACCTTTACTCAATTGCGAATAAAAGCGAAACGCGTGCATCGATTTTCATGATCTTTGTCTCATTTTGCTCATAGGTTATGTGACTTTACGTAAAAGTAATAAGATTTGACATTTTTTTTCATTTTGGATTTTTTATGGATTTTTAAAAAAAAAAATTTAAATTTTTAGGCAAAAAATAAGTTTTTTCCTTTATATATTCATTTTTAACTTGGAAACTGTTGCTTGTATAGGAAAACAATATATGAACAGATTAAGGGAATTGTAATTTTAAATTTTTTAAAATTTAATTCAATTAAATCGGGCTAGGGGTTCCCGAGTTATGCCGGACGAAACAAATTAACCAAAAAAAATTTTTAAAATTTAAAAAAAAAACCAAACGAAAAAAAAAATTTTATTGCGTTTTTCGAGCTCATGTCAAGGTTATCTACACAGAAAAAATTATCGCATCCCGAGTACATTTTGACTGTTGACTAGTGTTATTGAAGAATTACGAGAAGCAGATATTATTGATTAAAATTGTATGTATACCTAAACATAAATGACTGTTGATAAATTTGGGCATTACTATAACCAAGAATATACTAGCGGAACATTGAAGAAAAATGTTTCGAAAACTTTTGGAATCATTGTGGACGAAAATAATAACCTTGACATTCAAAATAAAAAAATCAGGAACGTGGCACCCCCGTCAGAGGAGACAGACGCTGTCAACAAAACATATCTATATACGCAAATCAACCTCGTTCAAGAAATATTAAAGAAAGGGATAAGTAAAGAAATTGTGATTATAAGAAAAGAAATCGATGATTTGAACAAAAGACTTGCAGATTTTTATAATGTGATGCCAACAATAGTAAAATCAAACAATGGAAAAGAGAGCGATAGTAAATGAGCTTCACACACAAGCACGAAAGAATTTCAAACGGCGAAGAGTTATAATGAAGGGTATTGACGATCTATGGCAAGCAGATTTGGTAGAAATGGGCAACTATTCTACAATAAATAATGGATACAGATTTTTGTTAACCGTCATTGATACTTTTTCAAAATATGCATGGGCTGTGGCAATTAAAACGAAGACAGCTGTTGATGTAGCAAAAGCATTTCACAGAATATTAAAATTGGGGCGTACTCCAAAGAACTTACATACTGACGATGGAAAAGAATTTTTTAACAAAGAATTTAACAAACTGATGAAACACTACACAATTAACCACTATTCAACGTATAGTGTGATGAAAGCTTCAATTTTCGAACGTTTTAATAGAACGTTAAAAGGTTTGATGTGGAAGGAATTTAGTAATAATGGTACATATCATTGGATCGACATTTATAAAAATTTAATTAAAATCTATAATAAAAAAACCACATCGAACAATAAAAATGGCGCCTATCGATGTTAACTCGACAAATGAGAAAACATTGCTCAAGACCGTCTATAGTCGTTTCAAAATATTCAAAACCTCACGTCTGCATGTTGGTGATCATGTCCGCATCAGTAAATATAAAAATATATTTGAAAAAGGCTATACCCCAAATTGGACCACAGAAATATTTAAAATAACCCACCAACCTTTTTATTAGAAGATTATGAAGGAAATCCGATTAAAGGCGGATTTTATAAGGAGGAAATTTTACATACAAGTTACCCTAATTCGTATCTGGTTGAAGAAGTGCTGGAAACTAAAAGCAACAAGGCTTTGGTGAAATAGTTAGGTTTCACAAATAATCATAATTCATGGATAAATAAAAAAGATATTTTATAAATTGTATATGTATATAAAAAAACCCAATTTATAAAAATAAATATAAACAAATTTAATATGTCTTTTCATTTATTCACACATTGTCTTTCAGAATGTTAAGAACGTTAACATTGAGCGGTAAAAGTTCAATTTTGTCTTCAGTTTACTCTCCGCCTATTGAATTGGGGGATGATGATTACGAATGCTGTTTAGTTGACTTTCAATCATACAATTCCATTCCTAATGTAGATCAAGATAATAATTTATTTCACATTGGTGATAAAATAATTGAAATTCCCATTGGTTCCTATGAATTACAAGAGATTGTCGATTATATATCTGAGGTATATAAGAGTAAAAATTCAAACAGATCCATTAAAATAGAAGCTAACAACAACACATTACAAATTGAGATAACATCCTCACATGAACCAGTATTTCTTAATCATAAACGATCTATTGGAAAGTTATTTGGGTTTGACGAAAGAATTTTAGAACCAAGCAAAAAACATATATCAAATCTCCCAGTAAATATTTTAAAAGTCAATGTTTTACAATTGCATTGTAATATAATAACAGGATCTTTTATGAATAACTCGCCAGCACATATTCTTCACGAGTTTACACTAGACGTTCCACCAGGCTATAAATTAGCTGAGAGACCACGAAACCTTATTTATTTGCCAGTAAACGTCAAGGAAATAAGTAGTGTCGAGATTAAGATTGTAGACCAGGAGGGACGTTTAATAAATTTAAGAGGAGAAGAAATTACACTTCGAATTCACTTTAGACCAAGAAAAAAATGATTATCTACAATAAATATAAAAATAAAAAAAACATTTCATCCACTTCTATTCAACTAGTCAAACCGACAAGACCGCTTTTAACAGAAGAAAATAAGGCATTTTTAAAGTTACTTAAATTACAAGTGAAACAAAATGTCTGAAATATTAAATATTGCTGAAAAACTTTTCTCAGATGAAAATATTATAAAAAGAGATTATCACAGCTATATACCCTACATTCACTCCTTTAAAATAATGATGAAATAAGAAGTGCTGGAAACTAAAGGCAACAAGGCTTTGGTGAAATGGTTAGGTTTCACAAATAATCATAATTCATTGATAAATAAAAACCAGTAAGGAAAGGCTAAAGTCGGGCGGGGCCGACTATACGATACACTCCACTTTCTATCCGAATACAATTCAACTCGGTAAAAAGTGAAAACGTGAAGAATTTTTGTATGTTTCTGTTTAGTTATCAACTTTGCCTTTCGTTTAGAAATTAACAAATTTCATGTTTCGTATATTCAAATTCATTTCGTATATTTTCACTTTGTTTTTTTTTGTTTCGGTTTGTATATGTGTATGTTACAATGTATAGGATATGATAACAATTTTTCAAATTCAAGGTGTGGTTGTTTTAGTTGTATTTTTATATTATTGTGGCGATTTTAATTAGTATAGTAGTTTATTAGGAATTAATATATTTTTAGATTAGCTTAGTTTGATATAGTAGTTTAAGTAGTATGTAGATTTTAGGCAGCAAATAATAATTAGTTTTTTTATAATAGTTAATTTAATTTACATTTTATTTTATAAATTTAGCACTAATTATTTTTCTTCTTTTTTTTTGGGTTTTAGCAAAATTAAACAAATTAGACATTAAGCCTTTTTAGAAATTCAATATTCTATGTTCAATGTTCACAGTGTTAATTTGTTTGGTTTATATGTACATATGTAATTTTGTAATTTTTATCTTTATGTTTGTCACTGTCACGGGAGGAGAAGCGCACGAACTCGTTCAATAATCATAAAAGACTGGTTTGTGTTGATGCTGTCGCCTGCAATATCGCCAAAATTCACTGCCTACAAGCGACAGTACAACAACAAACTGCTTGAGCAAAAAAAAGGGAGCGAAAAGAATAAACGATTGATGCACCGCTATTCCTGCACACCCCTGCTCAAATAAATAGAGCCACACTCCGGCTCAAATAAATAGAGACACACTTCAACATTCTCCCCCCCCCGTGACTTGGTGACATTATTTTACAATTTTCGGTTTTAGTGTAAGTTTCTTCCGATGTTCGTGGGCCCGGCGAAAACGTAGCCCCGCGCCTTCTGGTAGGCATCCACAACTCCGAGCCCAGTAGGTGATACCCCATCTCGACGAACCACAGCGTAGACATCGACCCCCAGTTCAACATCTACCGGGGTGTTGCAGCACGGATCCACGTCTGCAAGGGAATGACGTCCGAAGTCCCTCGTTGGGTCTTCTATTATAGGGTCAGAATAGGGTCGTCGTGGCAGCTCCTCGGTGATCAGAGCGTCAACCCTGAATATTTGCGTATCCCTTTCATGCCTCGACCTTAGTTTGAAGGAGGCAAAGCGATGATTCTGGCGGCGAAAAGTCGTCAGCCCCAACCGGCTGCACGTCGATGAGGCAATTCGTGACACCACCGCCGACTGACATAGCAGGACCCTCATGGATGACCAAGTGTCACGACTATCCATGATTCGCACCATGGCCGTAGGTACGAACACGGTCGCTCGCAGATAGGCTACATCCGTGGGACTGTCAGGCCTGAGAAAAATGGCGAGCTGCGGCGCCCCATGTAGCAGTGTGTGGTGTCGTCTATCGCAGTCGCGGCAACCCGTTAAATTTTGACAGTCCGGAGCCAAATGACTGCGGGCCAAGCAATTGCGACAATATCCGCGCCTTTCGACCACCTCGTAACGCCTTTGTGGAGTCATTTGCCTGAAGACGTGGCAAGACCGTATAGCATGGTCCTCCTGACAAATGCCACAGGAGAATTGCCTGTCGGCGGGGCGACGCCCTTGATCCTGGTGGCGCTGGTTGCTTCGGTCGAGACGCTGGTTGCTTCGGTCGGGACGCTGGTTGCTTCAGTCGGGACGGTCCTCGGATCTGCCTGGACGCTCATTTCGGCGACGACGTTCAGGAGACCTGTCCTGCCGTGGTAGATAGCCAGCCATTACTAAAAGTACATAAAAAATTGTGTGAGTGTTGAATTTGATAGGTGATGGAGATGCAAAATATAGTCAGTTCGAAAATAACTTGACCGTCTTTGTAATGGGCCGACGTATTACGCCGCTAGCAGTCCGTATATCTACTACGCGTATATTTTGGTCGAGTCCCGGGTACGTTTTCTCTATTCGTCCTAGTTTCCATTCATTTGGAGCTAGCCTTTCATCTTTTATGACAACAAGATCGTTAACCTTTACATTATCCTGTTGGTACTTCCATTTGTTTCTTCTATGCAATTCGTTAAGATATTCCGCTTTCCATCTCTGACATAAGTGTTGCGAAATGATTCTCAGGCGTTTCCATCGATTGGCGAATGTGATGTCTTCTTCAGATATATCTGGTTCCGCAGGGGCAAGCATGGAAGTACCGATCAGAAAATGTCCTGGTGTTAATGGAGATAGATCATTTGGGTCGTCGCTAGCGAAACTTAGGGGTCTGGAATTTAGACAAGATTCAATTCGAGTCAATATTGTAGAAAATTCTTCAAAAGTGAAATTCATCTTTGGCATGACCTTACGTAGATGAGTTTTGAAAGATTTAACCCCTGCCTCCCAAAGTCCGCCCATATGATGAGCACCTGGAGGGATGAATTTCCATTCTAAGTTTTGATGCGTATTTTGTTGAAGGGCGGCCATCTGAATTTGCTTTAGAAATGCAATTCGGTCCTTTTTCAGTATTTCCGCAGCACCCACAAAATTTGTTCCATTATCGGAGTATATACGAGCTGGACATCCGCGACGACCGATGAATCGAGCAAGAGCTGCTAGGAAAGATTGGGTCGATAAATCGCTTGTGGGCTCCAGATGTATTGCCTTTGTGGCGAAGCACACAAAAATGCATACATAACCTTTCGTGATAAGGCAAGCACGGCCTGTAAAGTTTTTAATAGTAAACGGGCCTGCAAAGTCAACTCCCGTGTTGTTGAATGGTCGAGACAATGACGTACGTTCTGGAGGAAGAGCTGCCATAATTTGGTTTTGAGTATGCTGTTTATAGAGTATGCAAGTTCGACAGCTGTGAATAACCTTCTTTACAAGTGGTTTCAGCCTAAATATCCAGAATTCCGCTCTTAAAACTCGCATCATCAGTTGATTTCCACCGTGTAGAGTAATTTTGTGTGTAAACTCTACCAGCAACTGAGACAATTTAGCATCATAAGGTAGTAGAATTGGATGCCGTTCGTTATAAGTTAAAGCAGGTGACTGTACAAGACGACCGTTTGATCTGATAATTCCCTTTGAGTCAAGAAAGGGGTTTAATGTCAGGAGATGGCTGCTTGGTGGAATTCTAGTCTTTTGTGTTAACGCTTGATGTTCTGGGGCAAAATAGTGTTTCTGGGTTTCCTTGATAAGCCGAGTCTTAATATCTCGGATTTCTTCTACTGTTATTTCCTGAGAGGAAATTCTCAGATGATTCCGATTTTTACCCGTATTTTTCCACAATCGTAGCGCATAAGATAAAACTTTGTAAGCGCGAGATAAAGACGAAAATCTATTCAAGGGGTCTTCAAATGTTGTTGTGGCGAATACTTTAAGTGGCTTTGATTCCAGGCTTGTTTCTTGTATTGGCTTGTTCACAGGCCATTGGTTTTTTGACAAATTTAACCATAGAGGGCCATGCCACCACAAATTGTGGGATTGCAAATCAACAGGTGAACAACCACGACTCGCAATGTCAGCTGGGTTGTCTTTGGAGTCTACATGTTGCCATTTGGCCTCACCAACACAATCTAGAATTTCCGAAATACGATTACCCACAAATGTACTCCAAGAACAAGGTGGTTTATTTAGCCAGGCCAGGACAATAGTTGAATCGGTCCAATAATATGTTGAAACTTGTTGAAGTCGAAGATTTGGAATTACAACAGCCGACAAATTAGCCAACAGAACTGCTCCACAAAGTTCAAGTCGAGGAAGAGAATCCTTTTTGATTGGTGCCATTTTATTGGTGGGATTATTTTCAATCCTAATATAAATGGCGGCTGCATATGCAATCTCCGAGGCGTCACAGAAGCCATGAATTTCAACTCGACTCTCTTTTGTGAAACGAATCCAGCGAGGAATAGCGATTGTGTTGATTGCCGGGCAGGCTTTTACAAACTTCTGCCAATTAAGTTGTGTTACTGTTTTCAGAATGTCATCCCAGTTAATCTTGTCCAACCAAACTTGCTGCATAATTAACTTTCCAACTACAATAACTGGCGCCAACCATCCACATGGGTCAAAAAATTTCGCAATAGTTGATAGAACGTCTCGTTTAGTACAGGTGAGTGACTGCTCGATTTGAGGCGCGGTGAATGTAAACGAATCTGTAGACATATTCCATCGAATTCCTAATGTTTTTGTTGATGCATCTTCTGACAAATTTAGCCAATTAACCGGCAGAAGAACATCTGATGGTAACTCTTGTATAATGAGAGGATCGTTTGCTGTCCATTTTCTAAGTTCGAATCCTGCTGATTCTAAAGCCAACGTTAATTGTCTTCGAGCTGTAATAGTTTCATCCCAAGTGTGCCCCCCAGCTAATACGTCGTCGACATACAGGTTATTTCGGATAATATCTGCTGCAATAGGCCAGGAGCTCTTCACATCTTCTGCAAGTTGAATAAGTGTTCTTAAGGCCAGGAATGGTGCACAATTTACACCGAATGTTACTGTTAAAAGTTCGAAATCTTCAACTGGATCATTTGGTGTTTTTCGAAAGAGAATTCTTTGATATTTTGTTTGTGAAGGGTCAAGTAGAATCTGTCGATACATTTTTGTAACATCGGCATTAAATACATATTTGAAGAACCTCCACTTCAAAATCTGCAAAACTAAGTCTTGTTGAAGAATTGGTCCGGGATGTAACACATCGTTGAGACTTTTCTTATTTGACGAGGGGCTAGATGCATTAAAGACAACTCTAAGCTTTGTTGTTATTCGATCTGGCTTTACAACGGCATGATGCGGTAAGTAGTAGTGAGGTGATTTCTCTATTTCCAAGGGCGAGATTTTTCTCATGTGTCCTAATTCCAGATACTCTAGAATGGCTTTATCATACTGCTCTTTTAATTCCGGTGTTTTCTGAAGTTTTTTCTCCATTCTATAATATTGGGCTAATGCAATATTTCTGGATGCGCCTAGTTCCTCACAAGTATTGAACGGTAGTGTTACAATATATCTTCCCGTACTATCTTTTCGGGTCGTATTCTTATAATTTTCTTCACAAAATTTATCAGCCTCAGATCTCAAAACCTTTTTTGGGGTTTCCTCCACCTCCCAAAATCGTGTTAGAATTTTCTCAATGGAAATTGTGTTGTATAGTGATATGCGACTGCTATTCTGCATTTCATGTGTCATGGGTCCTCCAACAATCCATCCAAATACAGTTTTTTGGGCCAGAAGTGGTCCGACTGATTTCATAGGAATCCCCCTTGTGTAAATTAAGGGTCCTATGTCCATTCCAATAAGAATATCAACGGGTTGGCTTGCGTAGAATCTAGGATCTGCTAGTTCAAGGCTGGTAGCATCGCGAATTTGTGTTATATCCAAAGTTTTTGGAGGCAAATTCGATGGTAAATTCTTCAAAACGGGTGCCCAAACTTCTAGTTCAAAGCGAGGGTCTAGACGTGAGCAAAGCGTAAAAAGACAGGATTTTGATGAAGTTTCAGAAACTATTTGGCTTAACCCTGTTACGTGAGTTAAGTTTCTTTTAGTTGGAAGACTCAAACGGTTTTTCAATTTTTCCGAAATGAATGTTGATTGTGATCCAGGATCTATAATAGCCCTGGCATCATACCGATGACCTCGAGATTCAATTTGCACAACGGCAGTAAAAAGCAAAGTTTCGGTAGGATTTGGTATACTGGATTGATTTTTCTGAAGGGTCAAGGCGGTAATATTAGCTGGTGTTGAAACTTCGGTGGACTGTATTAAAGTTGCTAAGGCTGTCGCACTGGTACTAGGACGTGCTTCTTCTCTAGGTTTTTCTTGAGCCCCGGCTTGGGTCGCAGTTACCTTATGGAGCGTAGTGTGATGTTTTAAATTGCATTCGCGACACTTGTAGGGATTTCTGCAATCTTTAACTCCATGGTTTGAGGAGAGGCAATTATAGCATAAATGGGAAATTTTAACTACATGAATCCGATCATTTATGCTTTTTTCCAAAAATTTTGAACAATATCGTAAAAAATGCTGTACCTTACAAAGGGGGCAACACACATCCTTTTTTACATAATTTTCATTGTTTGGTTTTGAATTAGCACGTTGTTTCATATTTTGAAATTTTGTTGAAACATTAGTTTGAAATGATTGTATAGATTTTTCCTTCTTGCCATAATCAGATCTAGACTGACCTATATACCTTGAAGTCGAAGGTTTTATATTACCAACTGATGATAGGGTCTTAAATTTGTGTGTCAAAAACGAATCAAATTCAGACCATGTTGGAAGAGTCGCACAATTTTGTAATGTATTCTCGAATTCTTCTAAGAAATTCCGAGGTAGCTTTGTTGAACTGAGATATATCAAGATCGGATCCCAATTATTTGTTTCAATTTTGAGCGATTTCAAAGTTTGAACACAACTGTTGACTGTACGTTGCAACTTTTGAATAGTTGAACTGGAGTCAATCGAGACGAAAGGTAAACTAAAAAGTATCTTAAGTTGTTCGTTTACTTGCATTCGTTTGTTTTCGTACCTGTCTACTAAATTTTTCCAGGCTATGTCAAAACCTTCATTGGTTAAAGGTACGTGGCTAATTATTTCCCGCGCTTCTCCCGCGGTTTTTTGGGTTAAATGAAATAGTTTTTCAACCTTGCTCAATTTAGAGTTGTTGATGTAAATTGCAGAAAATAAATCTCTAAAGGTGGGCCACTTGTTGTACCCTCCTTGGAATGTATCTGTATCGCACAGTGGTAATCTTGAAACGGGCGCAAAATCCATTTCCGTAGTAACCTTCTGTTGATTTTGCGATTGACGTGAACGTTTCTCCTCTGAATGTTGTTCCTCCAGAGTCTGTATTTCATCATTCAGCGATTCCTTGTAATGGGTCCTTAGTTTTGACTTGTCAATTGCTTTTTCATCCTTTTCCGCAACTCGATCACGGCACTCCAAATACGATTTCTTTACTTGGTCCCATAGCGAGTTGAGTTCCACTCTCGTTACCTCTAACGCATGGATATTTTCTTCCGTCTTGGTGACTGAGTACACACTCTCAAAATCGATGAGGTCATTCACACAATTAACAAATTTGTCGCATAAAATTGTGTCCATTATGAATGTTTAAAGTTTTGTCTTTAATAATTTTTTTTTGATATTGTAAAAAAACCAAGAAAAACTTTTTCTACTTGAATTTTTCAAAATTCTGGAATTTTTAAATTTTGTCAAATTTCCGACAAAAATTTTCCAAAAAAAGCTAATTTCAAACAACTGGACTTAAGTGCATTGCCAGTGGGAGCTATACTGATGCTCACCCAGAAAATTTCGAAATTTACAGTATAGGCAACTTTTTCAAAAATTGCCAACAATATTTTTTATTTTCGAAAATTCGGAGTTAGGCTATTTTGAAAGTTAGCAAAAGGAAAAATTCGCGCTTGTTATATTGCTTGTAGTATGTGTGTGTGTGTGGGTCACCAATAATTTCGAGAAAAGACAAAAAACACCAACGGTAACAAAAAAGGGTCAACAGCCTGGCATGACAGAATAGCGCAAAACGAAATTTTTATCGACAGCTCGTAAATGTTCTGATGTTTGTATGTATGCCCTCTACCTTCGCTGCAGGACAAAACAGGACAAGTCCATTAATCGAAAATAATTTTTTCCAAATTTTTTTTTTTTTCGAAAATAATACGAATGCAAACCAGTAAAATATATATTTTTTTTCTCAAACGTTCCGCTAGCGACGAGGGTCAAATTTACAGTCGAGTTAAATGGTCGTGGTCATAAGTTATTTCCAACAAACAGTCGGGTTAAAGGTTTTCGTCAATCCGTCCAGGCATATAATTTAAATTTCAATATAGCGCAAATCTACTATTAAGCACGTAGCAACAAGTCCATTCGATACAGGGTCCGAATTTGGCAGTAGCAATGAGCAGCCATACAGTACTTTTATGTGGAGCAAAGTATGTGGCACCCTTTATCTCTTGTTTTTGCGTGCTTAGATGTATGTACTTACTGCCTTTTCCTTGTATATAGGGACTTGGGTATGTGGTTGTGCGGGGTACCTGCTATCTCCTTCTTCTGCCTGGTGTACTGTTGTTGCTGTTGACGTTGCTGCCCGGGTCCGAGGTTGCTGTAGTTGTTGATGCTGGAAGTGTTGTCGCTGTAGCTTTTGACGCTGAAACTATTGTCGATGTAGCTGTAGCCAAGAAAACCGCGAACAAGTCGGCTTTTTCACCGTTATAACGGTTTCTTGTTTGTCTCACTTTTGTATTTTTCTGTTTCAAAATGTTATGCACCGTAATTGTATTTCTTTTGTTTTTGTATCACCGGCTCACAGATGTATAGGTTTCACTGTTTCTTCAATTGATTTTGTCCGTTCGACTCACAATGTTTTTGATGTTATCCCGATTTTAGCATAAAAAACTAAGTAAACGCGTATCAAATTTTTCACGCACTATTCGTTGTTGTTTTTTTATTATTATTATTATTTTTTCACACAAAGTTTTGATTTTGATTTTTTCAAAAAAAAGACTTAGTCTTTTTTGCACTTTCTCTCGAAAATAGGGGTGGGTTTTTAATATTTGTGTGTGCTCTTTAAATAATTTAAAAAGAACAACAACACCACAACTCTAATACGGTTCGAAGTGGACCAAATGTTTAGTTATCAACTTTGCCTTTCGTTTAGAAATTAACAAATTTCATGTTTCGTATATTCAAATTCATTTCGTATATTTTCACTTTGCTTTTTTTGTTTCGGTTTGTATATGTGTATGTTACAATGTATAGGATATGATAACAATTTTTCAAATTCAAGGTGTGGTTGTTTTAGTTGTATTTTATATTATTGTGGCGATTTTAATTAGTATAGTAGTTTATTAGGAATTAATATATTTTTAGATTAGCTTAGTTTGATATAGTAGTTTAAGTAGTTTGTAGATTTTAGGCAGCAAATAATAATTAGTTTTTTTTATAATAGTTAATTTAATTTACATTTTATTTTATAAATTTAGCACTAATTATTTTTCTTCTTTTTTTTTGGGTTTTAGCAAAATTAAACAAATTAGACATTAAGCCTTTTTAGAAATTCAATATTCTATGTTCAATGTTCACAGTGTTAATTTGTTTGGTTTATATGTACATATGTAATTTTGTAATTTTTATCTTTATGTTTGTCACTGTCACGGGAGGAGAAGCGCACGAACTCGTTCAATAATCGCCTGCAATATCGCCAAAATTCACTGCCTACAAGCGACGGCACAACAACAAACTGCTTGAGCAAAAAAAGGGAGCGAAAAGAATAAACGATTGATGCACCGCTATTCCTGCACACTCCTGCTCAAATAAATAGAACCACACTCCGGCTCAAATAAATAGAGACACACTTCAACAGTTTCCTTATCATAGGCTAATATGACCTGGTCCAATTTGTCAAATCGAAAAGAATATTTGTATCGGGGCTATATCCCAACATGGAATAAAGTGACTAACTTTCAAAATAAATTCTTCCAGTTCAAATATAACGTTTGGTGGTCACTTCAAAGAAATTTGGAGAAAATTTGTGGTTTCTGGGGCGGAAAAAGTCTATCCGGGAGCGAAATTTCTATTGGATCTATATGTAAATCTGAACCGATCTGACCCATTTTCACCATGGGTGTTTCTAGTTGAAATATAAGATATTTTGAAAGATTTTAAAGAAATCTGTTAAAATATGTAGTTTATAGAGTGGAAAAAGTGAAATCGGGAGAGAAATTTGTGTGGCAGCTACATATAAATCTGAACCGATCTGGCTCACAGGTGTTTCTAGTTGATCTATAAGATGTTTTGCCAATTTTGAAGAAAATCTGTTAAAAAGAAAAAGTCAAATTGGGAGCGAAATTTGTATGGGAGCTATATATAAATCTGAACCGATTTGACCCATTTCCATCATGGGCGTTTCTAGTTGAAATATAAGATAGTTTGCCAAATTTGAAGACAATCTGAGACAATATGTGGTTTCTAGAGCGGAAAAAATTAAATCGGGAGCGAAATTTGTATGGGAGCTATATATAAATCTGAACCGATCTAACACATTTTTACCACAGGTGTTGCTATTTGAAAAATAAGATGTTTTGCCAAATCTGAAGACAATCTGATACAATTTGTGGTTTCTAGAGCGGAAAAAATCAAATCGGGAGCGAAATTTGTATGGGTGCTATATATAAATCTGAACCGATCTAACACATTTTTACCACAGGTGTTGCTAGTTGAAAAATAAGATGTTTTGTCAAATCTGAAGACAATCTGATACAATTTGTGGTTTCTAGAGCGGAAAAAGTCAAATTGGGAGCGAAATTTGTATGGGAGCTATATATAAATCTGAACCGATTTGACCCATTTTCATCATGGGCGTTTCTAGTTGAAATATAAGATAGTTTGCCAAATTTGAAGACAATCTGATACAATATGTGGTTTCTAGAGCGGAAAAAATCAAATCGGGAGCGAAATTTGTATCGGAGCTATATATAAATCTGAACCGATCTAACTCATTTTTACCACAGGTGTTGCTAGGTGAAAAATAAGATGTTTTGCCAAATCTGAAGACAATCTGATACAATTTGTGGTTTCTAGAGCGGAAAAAATCAAATCGGGAGAGAAATTTGTATTGGAGCTATATAGAAATCTGAACCGATCTGACCCATTCTTACCACAGATGTTTCTAGTTGAACTATAAGATGTTTTGCCAATTTTGCAGAAAATCTGTTAAAATATGTGGTATCTAGAGTGAAATCGGGAGTGAAATTCGTATGGGGGCTATATCTAAATCTGAACCGATTTTCTTCAAATTAAATAGCGTTCCTCCTTATCCCGAAAAACTTAGTTGTGCAAAGTTTCATTTGGTTCTGTGTACAATTGCGACCTGTATCGTGATTACAAGAATAGGTGGACAGACAGACAGACAGACAGACGGACGGACATCGCTAAATCGATTCAAAAAGTGATTCTAAATCGATCGGTATAATTAACAATGGGTCTATCTCTCTTCCTTTTGGGTGTTACAAACAAATGCACAAAGACATAATACTCTCGTGGAGTGTATAGAGATATTTTATAAATTGTATATGTATATAAAAAAGCCCCAATTTATAAAAATAAATAAAAGATATATAAAACAAATTTAATATGTCTTTTCATTTATTCCCACATTGTCTTTCAGAATGTTAAGAACGTTAACATTGAGTGGTAAAAGTAAAATTTTGTCTTCAGTTTACTCTCCGCCTATTGAATTGGGGGATGATGATTACGAATGCTGTTTAGTTGACTTTCAATCATACAATTCCATTCCTAATGTAGATCAAGATAATAATTTATTTCACATTGGTGATAAAATAATTGAAATTCCTATTGGTTCCTATGAATTACAAGACATTGTCGATTATATATCTGAGGTATATAAGAGTAAAAATTCAAACAGATCCATCAAAATAGAAGCTAACAACAACACATTACAAATTGAGATAACATCCTCACATGAACCAGTATTTCTTAATCATAAACGATCTATTGGAAAGTTATGTGGGTTTGACGAAAGAATTTTAGAACCAAGCAAAAAACATATATCAAATCTCCCAGTAAATATTTTAAAAGTCAATGTTTTACAATTGCATTGTAATATAATAACAGGATCTTTTATGAATATTCTTCACGAGTTTGCACTAGACGTTCCACCAGGCTATAAATTAGCTGAGAGACCACGAAACCTTATTTATTTGCCAGTAAACGTCAAGGAAATAAGTAGTGTCGAGATTAAGATTGTAGACCAGGAGGGACGTTTAATAAATTTTAGAGGAGAAGAAATTACACTTTGAATTCACCTTAGACCAAGAAAAAAATGATTATCTACAATAAATATAAAAATAAAAAATCATTTCATCCACTTCTATTCAAATAGTCAAACCGACAAGACCGCTTTTAACAGAAGAAAATAAGGCATTTTTAAAGTTACTTAAATTACAAGTGAAACAAAATGTCTGAAATATTAAATATTGCTGAAAAACCTTTCTCAGATGAAAATATTATAAAAAGAGATTATCACAGCTATATACCCTACATTCACTCCTTTAAAAATAATGATGAAATAAGAATAACCGTTCAAAACCAAGACCTGTATATCTGTACCATCGGAAAGCTACTTATACATAGAAGAAAAATTGAAAACAGTTGTCGGTGAGGATAGTCCCAACGCCCGACTAAGAAATAATTGTGTTGGTCATATGTTCGATGAAATCCGCTATGAGATAAATGGTATAGAAATTGATCGTACTCGATACCTCGGCATCACCAGCAAAATGAAAAATTATATTTCCCTAAATACATTTGAAAGCAATATGATGAGTAATGCTGGATGGAGTACTGAAGCCGATTTAACCAGAGCCTCGTTTAATTTCTGTGTTCCTCTTAACCGCTTACTTGGATTTGCTGAGGATTTTAATAAAGTATTATGTAATAGCAAACATGACCTAATTCTTTTGCGGAGCTCAAACGATAAAAATGTTTGTTATTCAACTGATGCCAGTGAAGATATTCGTTTAACAATCACAAACATTGTGTGGAATGTTCAACATATACATTTATCCGACTATAAGAAAATTCAGTTTATGAAGATAATTAATGATGGAAAATCTTTACCAATAGCATTTCGTAGTTGGGACTGTTATTTCAATCCAACATTTCCAGGTGGAACAAAACACAGTTGGAATGTTAAGCTTTCAACAAACAGAGAAAGACCACGATTTGTCATATTTATATTTGAGAACGATAACAAATTTAGACACTGCGATCTAACGAATATAAGAGTACACCTGAATTCTGACACCTATCCATACGATGATTTAAATTTAAATTTTGGAGAAAATCGATATGCGATCCTGTACGACATGTATGCAAAATTTCAACAAAACTATTATTTAAAGGAAGCACAGCCACTACTTTCCTTCACAAAATTTAAAGATAATCCGATTGCTGTTATTGATATTAGTAATCAAAATGAAACGATTAAAGGTGGACCAATTGATTTAAAGATACAGTTTGAGACCAACACAACCATCCCACAGAATACGTCAGCATATTGTTTAATACTTCATGACCGCTTAATTGAGTACACTCCTTTAACTGGGATTGTTCGCAAAATTATTTAAAGTTAAAAATTATACTTACACCATTATGTAGCCTTTTTATAAAATATAAAATTTGATGAAAATAAAAAACAATGAAAATTACACAATTATATATTTTTATTTAATAAATTTTTCTAATGGCTAAACATATTATTTAAAATATAGACTTAAGTTTATGATTATAAATACAATTTACAATTTTTAACCTTCTTCTTTTTGAAGTTTATCTATTTCTAATAACAACATATCTAATTCATATACAGGATTTGTTTCTTTGATGGCATAGTGATACCAAGCATATGTATTAATATCATCACTTTGAATTTTTCTTTTATCATCTGCATAACTTAAAATTACTTTATTTAATTGATTTGTATAAATTTGATGAATTTTTGATTTAAATGTTAACATAATATAATATATTGTACTTTTATTAAACAAACAATTTCGGTACGATGCTAAACTATATTTATCTAATACTAGCTGAACCCCCGCCCGCTTCGCCAGGCAAAAAAAAAAAACAAACGGTAAAATTAAACTCTGCTTTCTTATTAATTGTTGTCCTGATCGGTAATATATGTACCAATTATAATCAAGGTTCTTCCCTGAGATAATAAAGAAATGAATATGTTCCATGGAGAACGTTAGTTTACGGCGAATAGTTGAAAAAATGTCAAAATCAAATTGATTTTTTGTTAAGTGTGATTCTCCTCCTTTCAATTACCTAAACAAAAAACTTCATTCGTAAGATGAAATTACATTACATTCAAAACACATAGAAAATCAATCAAATTGTTCACTAATCAAACAACACAAAAACTAAAAAATTAATATAATTTCCGTTTTCTTGACTTAAGTTGGCTGTTGGCGAATGAATATTTTTCTTTTTATAACATTTCTTTACCGTTGTGCTAAGAAAATCCACAGAAAACGTGTAATTTTACAAAATTCGAATCAAAAATGCGCCTTTCAAATCCCGCCCATTTGCATATTGTCTAAGCAGGTTACAACTAAATAAACTCACACCACAATATAGGAATATCGTTGTAGAATATACTCAAAAAACTGGTTTTAATTTCGAATGGGAAGGGTCACGGCCACTTTCCGCCCATCTCGGTGTCGAAATACTCTAAAACCGGGTTTAATTTCAGATGGGAAGTGTCACGTCCACTTTCCGCCCATCTTTGCACAACTATTTACACTGGATCAACTCACACAAAATTTCAGCACTCTAGGTCTATGACACCTACTGACCATATTCGATAATATGTTTTAACTTCGTATGTGAGGTACCAGGTCCACTTTCCCAATACCGTCCATTTCTGGCACAACTACGCAGGTATATGCTAGATGCACTCACACAAAAGATAAGTATTGTAGCTGTCATTGAACTGAATATATTCAATAATAGGCTTTAACTTCGTATGGAAGGTACCACGCCATTTTTTCCAATATCGCCCGTTTTTTGGGCACAGTTACGCTCATTGATGCTAGATGCACTTACATAAAATTTCGTATGGGAGGTGCCACGCCCACATTTCAATTACCGCCCATTTTTGTCATAACTACGCACATTGATGCTAGATGCACTTACACAAAATTTGAGCACTATACGTGTCATAGAACTGACACTACTCGATAATATGTTTTAACTTCGTATGGGAGGTGGTACGCCCACTATTCCAATACCGCCCATTTTTGGCAGAACTACGCACATTGATGCTAGATGCACTTACACAAAATTACAGCACTCTAGGTGTCATAGAACTGACAATATTCAATAATAGGTTTTAACTTCGTATGGGAGGTGCCACGCCCACTTTTCTAATACCGCCCATTTTTGGCACAACTATGCACATTGATGGTAGATGCACTTACACAAAATTTCAGCACTCTAGGTGTCATAGAACTGACAATATTCAATAATAGGTTTTAACTTCGTATGGGAGGTGCCACGCCCACTTTTCCAATATCGCCCATTTTTGGCACAACTATGCACATTGATGCTAGATGCACTTACACAAAATTTCAGCACTCTAGGTGTCATAGAACTGACAATATTCAATAATAGGTTTTAACTTCGTATGGGAGGTGCCACGTCCACTTTTCCAATACCGCCCATTTTTGGCACAACTATGCACATTGATGCTAGATGCACTTACACAAATTTTCAGCACTCTAGGTGTCATAGAACTGACAATATTCAATAATAGGTTTTAACTTCGTATGGGAGGTGCCACGCCCACTTTTCCAATACCGCCCATTTTTGGCACAACTATGCACATTGATGCTAGATGCACTTACACAAAACTATACCACTCTAGGTCTCATAGAACTGACAATATTCAATAATAGGTTTTAACTTCGTATGGGAGGTGCCACGCCCACTTTTCCAATACCGCCCATTTTTGGCACAACTATGCGAATTGATGCTAGATGCACTTACACAAAATTTCAGCACTCTAGGTGTCATAGAACTGACAATATTCAATAATAGGTTTTAACATCGTATGGGAGGTTCCACGCCCACTTTTCCAATACCGCCCATTTTTGGCACAACTATGCACATTGATGCTAGATGCACTTACACCAAATTACAACACTCTAGGTGCCATAGAACTGACTATATTCAATAATAGGTTTTAACTTCGTATGGGAGGTGCCACGCCCACTTTTCCAATACCGCCCATTTTTGGCACAAGTATGCGAATTGATGCTAGATTCACTTACACCAAATTACAACACTCTAGGTGTCATAGAACTGACAATATTCAATAATAGGTTTTAACTTCGTATGGGAGGTTCCACGCCCACTTTTCCAATACCGCCCATTTTTGGCACAGCTATGCACATTGATGCTAGATGCACTTATACAAAATTTCAGCACTCTAGGTGTCATAGAACTGACAATATTCAATAATAGGTTTTAACTTTGTATGGGAGGTGCCACGCCCACTTTTCCAATACCGCCCCTTTTTGACACAACTGTGCAGACTAATAATTAGTGAACCTTCACAAAAATGCAAGACTCTAGATGCAACGGTATTCCGAATATGCTAATTTATAAAAAAAACGAATAAATCCCCAATTTGTGTGGGAGGTGCCACGCCCACTGAAAATATCAAAAATTTATATAGCCAATTTTCACCACCGGTTCAGCATGAACATACTGTGAAAATTTCAAGAAGATCGGTTCAGTAGTTTAGGCTGCTATAAGGAACAAACAAACAAACATACAAACACAGATTCATTTTTATATATATAGATACATTTTTTCACACCTTTCGATTTTTTTATTTCTATGCCATTTTTAACGCTAAGGGAATACATTTTCGATCGCAGCCCTACAAATTCAGTCATTATATTGCCACAATTCTCATCTTTCATTTTACCCAACACCTTTTTGTTTCAAAGAGGTAGTTTATAAATATTGTTCGAGGGATAATCCGAAGTGTCAAATTGATCTTTGATATCATTTTTAATATCCTCATAGAAATCCTCTGTTTCTATGGTATATATAAACGAATCAGTATCCATGTAATTCAACGACAAATTTTCCTTAAACTTGGGCTTCATATAATCGTAATGAAAGTTATACATTTTCCATTTGGAGAGCTCTAACACACAAAAGCCTAAGTATATAGGTTTATTATAGAAAGTCTTTACCCGATCCATTTGAATAGCTACCATATCCTCTGAAAATATGGATAAGCTATGAAAATTTTATTTAGATATCCAATCCAGAGCCCCTAAATGATTTCTATTTGTTCTCTTCCAGTTTGTAACAATTCTAACGTCTTTTCTTTTGTCTACGTTCTCCATAGTCATTCCATAAACTGCATTATTTAACAATTTGAAAAAATTCTTTTCAAAATTGTTCTTTGCAGCAGCTCTATGTCTTGTATTAAGATCAATATATTCTTTAAGCCATGGAGACTGTTTAAATGTCCGAATTCTGTGTACTTTTTCTAAAATCAGCCCTTGTTCTAAACATTGTTTTAAGACCCTATAATGGATTACATATCTATGTTTGGTCGAAAAATCTGTAATCAATTTTTTACTTTTTGATCCCCCAATTTCTTTATTTTCTGCGCAAAACGGCAGGTCATTGTGCGACTCGTGTAAAGTTAGAGGATAACTCAATGTGACTTCAAAAGTGTATCCGTCTAGAGAGTTGTCGGGTATACTTCTAGGATCAAGGTTTAGCTCTTCTTCTGTTAGCCACCTAAATCCCCCATATGGTAGATACTCTGACATGGCCCAACCATAAAGGTTATTTGCATCTAAGTACACAGTGCAACACGAAAAAAAATAACCATATACGGACACCGCTACATGATAAAAGACCAAAAAAAAAAGACCCGTGTTTTTTTTTCCCCAAAGTCATGCACTTTTTTTTTATGGGCCCCCAGAAATTTGAGGCCTCGGTGTAATTTTTGGAAAAAAGTGATCATATTCTCAGGCTCATATCTTGCAAACCGTTCGGAATTTTGATTTACTCTCTGAGGCAAAGTTCTAGCTCTTGTCATAAAGAACAAAAATTGTGAACATATAAAATCAAAAAAACTTCATCTTCAAGGTCAAAATTGCAAAAAACTTAAAAAAATTCGATTTTTTTTAACCTTTTTTCCCCTGTTCAGGTCCATAGGTAGCAAACCGCTGAAAATTCAGGGAAACAATCAACTACAAAAATGTACCTAAGATCTCAATAAACAACTTTCTAGAACATATGAACTTCCTAGGAATTATTCTTAACACCGTTTAGGTAGCGCTTAGGTAGCCGCAAAATTGAAAAATTTCCCAAAAATTTCACTGTGCAACATTTTTGAAGTCATTTCAAAATAACCATATACGGACACCGCTACATGATAAAAGACCAAAAAAAAAAAGACCCGTGTTTTTTTCCCCAAAGTCATGCACTTTTTTTATGGGCCCCCAGAGATTTGAGGCCTCGGTGTAATTTTTGGAGAAAAGTGATCATATTCTCAGGCTCATATCTTGCAAACCGTTCGGAATTTTGATTTACTCTCTGAGGCAAAGTTCTAGCTCTTGTCATAAAGAACAAAAATTGTAGTTGATTGTTTCCCTGAATTTTCAACGGTTTGCTACCTATGGACCTGAACAGGGGAAAAAAGGTTAAAAAAAATCGAATTTTTTTAAGTTTTTTGCGATTTTGACCTTGAAGATGAAGTTTTTTTGATTTTATATGTTCACAATTTTTGTTCTTTATGACAAGAGCTAGAACCTTGCCTCAGAGAGTAAATCAAAATTCCGAACGGTTTGCAAGATATGAGCCTGAGAATATGATCACTTTTTTCCAAAAATTACACCGAGGCCTCAAATCTCTGGGGGCCCATAAAAAAAAAGTGCATGACTTTGGGGGAAACAAAAAAACACGGGTCTTTTTTTTTGGTCTTTTATCATGTAGCGGTGTCCGTATATGGTTATTTTGAAATGACTTCAAAAATGTTGCACAGTGGTATACTAAATATTGGGACGGTTTATTTTGATCAAAATCATCTAAATATTTGTTATTACCTTTTGAGTATCTCTTAACACATTGTACAATTCCACCGCGTATCCCCTTTTTAGAGAAATTAGACATATCTATATCTGTTAAAAGCTCTAGTTTAATATTGGTATATTTTAGCATGGCATCCCATGACAGTCCAGGTGCAGTATTATACTGGCATGGATCTAAATTATAAATTTTTTTACAAACTTTTCTAAAGTTTTCAAAAACATCCGTCAACAAAAGAACATCCGTTTTTAAATATACTTCCATATAATCTTTCATAGATTTACAATTAAAAGTTTTCCAAACCTTTTTAGCGTGCGCATATTCAGCAATTGAACATTCTTTATCACTTAATTTATTATAGAACTCTTCCCTAGATGGAAGCTGAGTGACATTCAGTTTTTCGAAAGAATTTAGATAATCATAAGGGAAAACACCCTTTTTTTAATAAGACTAAATTCTTTCTTTGTTTTAAACAGCGATTTTACTATATGAAAATCGTTATCCGACAAATTGATTGCTAAAGAATCTAAGCTGTCGGCCATAAAGCGCATTGTATCCAGAAATCTTAATTCAAGATTCTGGTTATCACTCATTTCCGTAAACTGTGATAAGGAAATGTATAATTCTTTATTCAGCGGAAGCACTTTAAGTTTCATTGAAACTTTACCTAATTCTTTCACAAATAGATGGGAATCATACGATGAGTAATTGTGGAAATAAATGGGGATAAATTTAGTGGCTTGATATTTCAAGTTGCAGACATTATGGGCTGCGCCTCTAAATTTACCACTAATATGGCAATGATCTCTAACCCTATCATTATTTAAACATTTGCCACATATGTGACAATTTTTGGCATTTTCGTATAATGATTTTTCCCTACTGGTTAAAATGCTCATCTCCTTTTTGTTTGAAAGATATTGATTATAAATTATTTGACAATCTTGTGTTATGTATGCGACAAATTTTTAAGGCGCATCTTTGTCTGTATAAATTCTAAATTTATCTAAATTGTTATTGTGATTACATTTTATATAATAACTAAAAGCACAAGGAACATGCTTTTGAACTAATTTAGTTTTTTCACTTACATTATTTTCTATACTTTCTAACACGCACTCGAAGTCCGCATATACAGTAAAGGGTACATCCATCTGTCGCTGGAAATCTTTAAATTCAAAGACAGCATTTCCGGGGGATGGCATAACTGTGACAATTTTACTGCACTCCATTTTATGATTCCGCATTGTAAGTTCCGAGTGCGTGTACTGCAGACAAGTATTACATAAGATGAGTCTTCTGCAATGACTAGTAATTTGATATTTCAATAGCCTATAAAGAAAAACAAAATAATTATTAAATTGCAAAAATATTTTTTATATTTATGTGCAACTAACCTCGATATATTTTTTATCCAAATATAGTGATGACCATCAGCATTTTCCAAAAGCAGAAGGTTGATATGTTTTTGCTTTTCATTCTGGGTGATATAGAATGGACCAAAATTTTCATCGCTTTCCTCTTCATAGCCGAATACATTAACATTATATCTGATTTCATTTATATCGCTTCCTCTTGTTAATAAATTCATTTTTGCTCTGTGTGAAATTACAATAAATTCAATTTCTTCTTCTTTTTTTTCTTTCTCATCGTCATTTTGGTCATCAATTATTTGGTTGGCGTTTTCAGCCACGTTTTCTTCTCCACAATTATTTTTGTTTCCTTTTTCACCAACGAGTTGTATATATTCACAAACAATGCTTATATTAAATTGTATTATATTATGTTGGTCCAAACTGCGACTAAGCATTTCCATGAAAATCTCCCTCTTTTCCGCAATAAATTCTTCAAATAGAATATGATCTTTTCTATTTGGTATTCCATACGACACAATATTGTTTTTGAATGCATTTGATATTTCATAATATTGGACGTTTGATTCATTTGTTGAATTTGAAGGTAGTTCTTGATGGAGTGCATTTGGGGAGGAATCTATTTCTGGTTCTACAGAATCATTGTCGCTTCCGCCCATCTGCATATCGCAGCCAGTCCCCTCAATCCTGGTATGCTGTTCCTGCGACGAAGTTGACGGAATTTCTTGAGTAGTACAAATATCCATTTCTTGTGTCCAGGCTGTATTATCGATATTGTTTTCCTGGCAATAATATTGTACCCCATCTTGTTGGTGGTGTTCAGCTGGATGTTGTTGACACTGCATAGGTGCAGGAAATGTTTGGGGATACTGCTGCCATTGCATCGACAATGGATATTGTACAAATTGAGTGTTCCCTGTCATGGGAAACTGCATTGCCATTGGGTACTGTTGCCACTGCATTGGAGTTTGTTGATAATGAACATTGCTGAATGGATACTGGATTGGTACTTGGTGATATTGCATTTGATCCTGATACAATACAGGATGCTGTTGCTGTTCTTGGGTAACATAATTACTTTCTAACCCTTGACCTTGTTGAACATGAGACTGCATATGCTCCAAATAAGATTTTTGATATTTGTATACCTTATAGCATACTTGGCATTGATACATTGAGGAATTCATTTTTTTTGTTTTTAAGAAGTCCTAAGTCCTTTTTATTTATTCTTATTTGTAATCACACACAATTTTTTTGTTCACTTGAAATCACACAGTTAAATACTTTAACTTTGATTTCGAATTTTTAAACAACACAAGGTTTTCGTTGTTTGAAAAATTTATAAAACTTTTCTTTAACAGTTTTTTAGATCAACTCAAAATGTTTCACTTAAAACAAGTTTTTTTGTTGTTGTTTTATACACAACGTCCTTTTTAATTGTTTTTTAAGTTCACAATTTTTTATTAAAAAGAATTGATAGATGTAGAATAACACGTTTCGATTGTTAGAGACGCAAGAAGTCAATTTTTCAGATTTAAGATAGCACGTTTCGATTGATAGAGACGCAAGAAGTCAATTTTTCAGATTTAAGATAGCACGTTTCGATTGATAGAGACGCAAGAAGGCACTGATTTCAATCTTCAAATATTTGTCAGAACTTTTCTAAAAAATATTGATTGAACAACCACTGCAAATACATACTCGATATGTAAAAATATGGATCAACATTTGTATGCACTGCAGTGACATAAATTCTCAGCCCGAGCTGAACATTGAGGATCGTATTTCCTTTATGCAAATACTGCGTATTCAAAATTGAACTCGTACTTCTATATCAAACCACCCATATCGCCCCCACCCTCGATATCAAATGTAAACTAACTTGTAACCACATATCCAGCAGGACAGACATACTCACCAGCATCAACTTGCTGTACACTAGCCTCAGCTTGCTGTACACCACATGAAACTATAATCACCTAAAAGTAGGACTCAAAAATTGTGTCCGCGCATGTCTGAGCATCGATATTCGTATTTCCTTGATGGAAGTACTGCGTAATCAAAATTGTATACAGCTTTAGGCTCTCAGAAAATGTTGCCTACTTATATTCCCCCACCCCTAATCGTCATATGTAAACAAACATACAACCTCAACCCACAAACCAACCACAACATGCTGTACCACAATTTCATTCACTGCTTCATATATTCAAAAAAAATAAATGACTTGCGCTCAATGCTGATCGGAGCGACCAATGCTATTTAGTGAATGGTAATCGAGGACAAGAATCGATTCTCGCTTCCCGATCAACTATTTTTGAATCCGATTTTTAGAATCGAAGAATCGGACCTGAGAATCGATTCTTAATCGGAATCGGTAGAAATGTTTAACCATAAATCTCGAGAGGTATAATTTTAACTAACTAGTACAGAAACTGCCCACAATAACAAAGTTAGGGTAAATATAAATAACAAAGTTAGGGTACTTAAGAACGATTTACACGCTGTCCAAATGTTTTGATAGCCTCTCCCTACAAGCGAGAGTGGACTTTAATTTTATTTAAATTTGCATAAAAATATCTCCAATCCATGGTGGAGAGTATATGAGAATCGCCTTTTAATTGTTCTACACTAAGGTGCTCTTCCTTAATCGACTATTCTGAATAATATATATTGTTTTTGGAAAACGTTTTTATAGATTTTTTCCGATCTATTGAATGATACCATCGCAAAAATATATAATTTAATGTTCACCTTTACTTTTAGGAATTAAAAATAAATTTAACATTTCGAAATCTGCGGACACTTTTATCTTTTTAATATTTTTAGAAGAAAGTTGTCTATAAGTTTATCAAATTTCAAACAAACTTCAAAACGAAGAAAAGTTTTTGAGATATTGTATTTTAAAGTTAGTTTCTCATTTTTTCGCCTAGACTATGTTTTGACATTTGTCACTTATTTTGAGGTCTTTTAAGTACTGATGAATTCGATCAAGTTTTGTGTAATATTTCATCAAAACTAACACCTTCTAATTAACACTAACATGAAAACAACTATAAATAGTTGTTTTAATGATAGTTTCATTAGTCAAATGTGATTTTAGCGACAACCGATGTGGTATGAATATATCAGATTTTCTCGAAGATCTTGATATTAAAATGTAAATGATATCCAAAAGTTCAGGAAATTGTATTGTTGGTAGTGAGCAATGATAAAGAAAAAATCGACTGAACTAATTCACCGTATTTTCACTATATGTTAGATTTTTTATTGGTGTTACTAACAATTCGTGTTTATCTAACATATAATACTTTATTTCACGAAATATAAATAATATTATAATAGAAAACTATCTTGGTTTACGTGCCCACTCTCACCATTTTGAATAAAACTTTCTACATGGATCAATTCTGTATAAATAATATTTCCATAAGCACTTAAAAATACTTTTCCATCGGCAGTTTTATTTATGCATATTTTGTATAATATGTTAAATCATTATCGTCTACTACTTTATCCGATATTTCCATTACAAGCGATCTATCTAGCATTGGGATGTATTTTTACGCAATAATTTAATTTTTCCAAATGCTTGGACTATTTGGAGGTACAGAAACCCCAGTGTCAGTGTCAAAGTCAATGTCAATTTTTTACATCAATTCCAAACTTCGTGTCATTTCCTTTTGTTTAATTATGTAATAAAATTGCAGCTTTTAAATTTCACAACTTGTTACCACCAAAAGTACGTACAAAGTTAGTACATACTTTTTGGGTGTTTTTCATTAAATTAAATTTCGATTCCCAAGCATCGATAATCGATTCCAGTATAAAGTTGGGCACATGTAATCGATTCCAAAAGAATCGCTTTTGAGCCCTCAGAATCGATTCTCGATTAGAATCGGAATCGATTCACTAATGCTATTTTGTCACATTTACCACGCATTGATAAATGCAAAACGCCGCTGCAAGGCACAAGTGAACGTACTTCGATCACCCCCCTTACACACAGACCCTATACATCATCATACACACAATCTCAATGCAATGGGCGGACGGACATACACAAGAGGACGAACATAAACAAATCCATCTTGGTGCACCACCATACGCACACAGTCCCTATGCACCACCATACGCACAGTCCAAAAGGCAATGGACGGACGGACATACACAAACAAGAGAACATACATACAGTGGACGGACGGACATACACACACAAGAGAACATACATGCAATGGACGGACGGACATACACAAGAGGGCGAACATAAACAAATTCACACCAATTTAAATTTTCAAAATTCTCCAATTTCAGTCATTAAATTTCAAATTTCAGTCATTAAGTTGCCCATAAAAATTAATTGAACTTTGGCATACAATACCTATCTACTGACGAGATCTCCTCGAACACCTCTTTTGCAAAAATTATACATATAAATATCGGTTAGGAGCTGCAACTTGACTCCAGTAAATTTAAGCATGACAACCCAGGGGCAGCATAATACTGACATGGATCCAAGCTATACATTTTTTGCAAATTTTTCTAAAGCTTTCTAACAACTTTTGTTAGTGAGAGTATTGAAAAATGAATCTTGAGGAGGAAGTTCTTTGTCATCTAAACGATCAAAAGAATTCAAATATTCATAAGGAAAAACTCCTTTTATTTTCGTGAGCATAAATTTATTTATGCCTGTGAACTGTGACTTAACGATATGAAAATCATCATCTGAAAGATTACAAGCTAGTGTATCACAGTCTGTAAATGGGACATAAAGCATCCTTTTGTACTGCGTGAACTGCAAAACCGCCTTTTCTGGAAGTGGCATTTCTGTTACAATCCTATTGCACTCCATTTTATGTCTTCTTGCCATGTACTCTAAATGGGTATACTGCTAGCATCCATTACAAACCAAAAGTTTTTCGCTGTGGTTTGTAAGTTGATGTTTTAAATGTCTGTAAAGAAAAAATACTATTAAGCTACATTTACACGATTGAAATTTTCTTCAATATTGCTCTTCAAAAGGCTTCAAACTCGTGTAAACAGCAAAATTTCTTCAAAATTTATTGATCAAAATTTATTGAACAAAACTTTTGAAGATTTTATTGACGCCGTGTAAACAAGCATCAAAATCGCATCTGGCAATATTGATAACTACAAATAATTTGACAGCATGTTCATTATTTTGATTCAAAACATTTCATGTGTTTTTGTTTACATATGTTTGTGGCGGCAAGCGGCAGTGTTTATTAAATTTAAATTAGAAATTCTTAAATTAGAAGTTCTTCGAAATTCTGAAATAAAATTAGAATAAAATAATAAATTAATATGAGCTGGTAAGTATTACATATCTAATAACTATGTACATATATTATTATTCGACTTATCAATATTTTCAAAGTGATAACGTAAACGATAATCGTAACAATCGCAAGCAGCAGAAAAAGTGGACAGGAGATGAACTGAGACGTTTCATCGAAATGGTGGAAGTGCGCGAGCTTATATGGAATTTTAAAGTGGATGGGTACCGAAACCGGAACGAAAAGGAGAAGTGCTGGTCAGAAATTGCTGCTGCAACAAATCATTGTATAGCCGACTGTAAAGCACAATTTAACGCTGTGCGATCACGCTATAATGTAAATTGTTATTTTTTTTTGATATTTTATTCACATTTACAAGTTTTATTATATATTGAAGGCGGAGCACAAAAAATAAATACCTCCAAAAGTGGACAAGGTGGCGCTACTTATGTATCCGAATATGAATTCTTTGCAGCTCTACACTTTTTAGATACGGTGAGAAATCGTGGATCAGGAGGTACAGAGTCTAACTTCGAGACCTTAAATATTGCTTTTGAGGATTGGGATGACGTTGAAGAGCAGTTGCAGATTTCGGAATCTCAATGTTCTCTTACAAGCTCCACTCCTGCAAAGCGTAAAAGAGTGCAAGAAAGTAATTCAATCGACTGTCAGCGTTCAGAAGTTTATGAAAAACTTGGCCAATTCCTATCTCAGAAAGTGTCTCAAGGTAAAGAAGACATAAGTTGGCAAAAGGCCTATGGAGAGTATGTTGGGCAGCCACTTTCTGCATATTCAGAGTCAGATGGTCGCAGGTGAGTTTGAAATGCATAGTACTCAAATAATATTAAATACGAACTTATATTTTCAGACTGAGAAGCCTAATTAATAATGTCATCGACTCATTTGAACCACAGGAAAACCAATAACTTTGTTTTAAATTTTATTATTTTATATGTGAACAAAATTGGATTTCTTTTTAATATTTTAGTTTTCCTTTTTATATAGAAACAAAATGTGATTTTAAGTTGCCAAATAAATGAATTGAACTTTTTATTTCGATTAATTGGGTTTTTAATTAATTTTTAATGGCTCGTATTGCCATGGAACTTCTCCTTCATTTAAAAAATATTCCGTGAATTCTTGTCGAATGAGTTTGGCTGTTTCGCTTTAACGACCTTGATTGCACAATGGTTCTATCGAAGACAAAATATTCTCAGTCCGCACTTCTTCACGCAATCGTCCATCCGTTATAGATCCATCTGCATTCACTTGGTCGTAGTCTCTTGTTTGTGCATAGGTACCGCACTTGCGTTTGTTCAAAAAATTGTGTAATGCGCATACTGCGAGAATAACTTTGACAACATTTGGTGGGGAAAGCTCCATTTTTTTCTGACAACGCGAAATCGGGCTGATATTAATCCAAACACGTTTTCCGAAACACGCCTAAATCTGGATAACCTGTAGTTGAAAATTCTTTCCTTCGTGTTTTGATTCCGAAAACTATATGGTTTCATAACATTGGAATTTAAGGGAAACGCATCATCTGCAACAATTACATATGAAATAGGTTTTTGTCTACCGGGCAATGGTTTCGGTTGCGGAAAATTCAACATGTTATTATATAATCCGTTCGATAGCGAACATCTGCTGAATACTCCGCCATCGGACTCTCTACCCTTTGCACCAACGTCGATGTAAACAAAATTATAGTTCGCGTCCACAAGCGCCATCAATACAATGCTGTTGTTCTTTTTATAATTGAAATGTGCCCTTCCACAGTGTGCTGGCGCTTTAATATCGATTTGTTTTCCATCTAATGCACCGATTGAATTAGGAAAATTCCACTTTTCATTTATACTTTGGGAAATACTCTCCCATTCCTCCTCTGTTGCTGGCATGTGTGTCAATAGATATTGTTTTTGATTTGTTTTTTGATAATCAATTAAAATAATAATTACCTTTATAAATTCATCTTTTAATACTTTATATAACGCAGTGCAGACTTCAGGCACAATATTGCATATCGATGATTGCATATCTATATGGTTCAACAAATTCCTCTTTAACATCATGCCAACCAAACACATTAATGCTGATGTTTCGGTTATTAGCTTCAAAGATCTTTATTTGTTTGACCGACAATGGACAATTTAAACCTTTAAAGTTGAATATGATATCAATGCTATAGGTTAAATAGCGATCTGCGTTCATATCTCGTTTATCCAAAGCAGCTATTATACACCATTTGAAGCAGAACATATCATCGTTATTACTATTTAGACAAGCTCTTTTTGCTGCTAGTTTATTAAGTGTTTTAATGTAGTGGGAACCTCTTATTAAGCTTGATTCATTTATATTTATGTCCAGCCAGAGTATTTTTAACAATGCCAACCCAGAATCCCTTTCTTGGAATTCTTTCATTTTAATATTTATGTCATCCAACTGTTTTTGTACCATATCCTCCACGCAGTGTTCGCTCGTCAGCAGAACCATTCTGCCTCTATGAGTAATAACAATCAATTCTGTTTTATCTTCGGTTTCATCGAATTATTTTATATATTCTGTTATTAGCCCCATATTAAATTTTAAAATATCGCGCTTTATTAAACTGTCTTCTAACAGTCGAATAATATGGACTTTCTTGTCTTTAACAAATTCACTTAGAATAAGAGTGTTTTTTGACTGCGACAGCCATATGTTATAATTCTATTTGTGAAAGCACTCTTAATAACATAAACGTCCTTTAAAACTTGAACTCCAACATATCTAACGATAGATGGATCTTTCACTACCTTTGCTGCTGCCGATGTTGAGGGGAGATTTGGCTCCACTTCTTTTCCAGCAGCTGTTGATGTTGGTGGGAGAGGTTTTTGCAGTTCTTTTCGAGCGGTTGCTGATGTTGAGGGGAGAGGTTGTAGCAGTTCCTTTTTAGCTGTTGTAGATGTTGAGGGGAGTGGTTGTTGCAGTTCTTACTCTTGAATTTGTACCCCCTCATAAGTCATTGTATGATCAAGTTGTGGTTGTTCCTGTTGCCCCATATATTCATTCGGATTCATATTCTCTTGTTGTGGTTGTTTCTGTTGTCCCATACATTCATTCGGATTCACATATTCTTGTTGCAGATTTGACCACTGTGTGTAGTATTGTTGTGGGTGTTGGTACCATCCCTGCTCGTATTGCATAAGTTGTGGTTCGCCCACTGTACGTAGTGTTGTTGTTGCACATATTGTTGCTGGGGGTTCATCCAATGTATGTAATGTTGTTGTTGATTTGGGAGTTGGTAGCCACCTTGCAGATATTGATTGGGGTATGGATATTGTTGTTGGGGCAGTTGGTACCCATCTAGCAGATATCGGTTGGGGTATGGATATTGCTGATGGGTTGGTACGTTATGCACCTCGGGATGATTCATTTGATGTTTCTTAAATTCATTTTTATTACAAAAACTTTTTGAACACACAATGCAAGTCAGATGACCTTGCATATGACTTTTATAGTTCCATTTTATATTGAAGCTATTGTTGCACACTTTACAGATCTATTGGTGCTATTCCATTTTATTTTGTAGACAAAATAAATATTTAACACTTATCGCACTTTACTTCGCACAAAAAAAGTTTTAAATGGTTGTTGTTAAAAAATTATTTGTATGGATAAATCGCTGTTGATTTTTTAAGAACTTTTTAAAAGGTTGTTGTAACAAAACGTGATGCGGGTACCGTATTAATGTGTACTGATCTTAAAATCGTTTTTGATGTGACGATTAATATGAACCATCGCAATTCAATGTAAACATAAGATCAAAATCACAATACAAGCAGAGTTTGGATTCGCAATTCAATGTAAACATAAAATCGAAATCACAATGCAAGCAGAGTTTGGATTTATAAAATCGATAATAACAATAATAAAAGGTCCAAGTGGAGCATCATACTGATTTCGTCACCATACATTGTGGACGTATACATACGTATATACGTATGATTGTATGTACATCATCAAGAAGAGTTTGGATTTATGCATGCATCAATATCATCTAAACATTCAAACATGTGAATAAACAGCCGTCGGGAAAAGATATTGTTGTATGTACCCAACGATGCCCCCCCCGATAATAACACAAAATTTTATTTATATTTTTATCGGAGACCTTTACTGGAAAAATGATTCTTTGCCTACAGCACTGCCTCGAATTTACAAATACTTGAAAACTCATGCCGAATATAAAACAATTTAAGATTCATATTCCACTTTTTGATAAAAAGACGGACATAAATTGCATTTCATATATATTTTTTATTTGATTTTAAAAATTATTTGTAATTAGAGAAAAACATTGGAGTGTGTAAAACATCCTTCAGCTGCAAACTGCATTGATTGGTATCCTTGTTATCATTCGTGGCCATCTTTGAAATAGAATATTTTCCACTTCCATGCGCTCAACCATATCGTCAGTTAGGGTATTGAATCTCTTTGGAAGATACATATTCCTATTTTGCAGCTCCAAAAATATGCTTTCCCTGTACTTATTGGAAGTCCTATGGGCACCTTCTATTGGATAATCCTTATTTAGCTCCATATCCTTAACACTAAGGATCTTCTTGTAATTCAACGAGTTGAATGTGGATATAAGCTCGCCGTTAAATACCATGGTTTCAAAAATTCTATCAATACTGATAGCGTTCGTCTTTGCATGTGAGTATTTATGCATTTTATTTTAGGTTTGTATCCTCAAAATTTAGTCATGCACATAACTACACTCACATTCACACAATGTTAAGATCTCTTCCTCACAAAACAGATCTTGAGTCATGCACATAACTACTCGCATTCACACAATGTTAAGATATCTTCCTTACAAAACAGATCTTGTATAAAATGATATACATCCTATACAAATATGTGTATGTGTGTACACATGTTCTAACTCAATAGAATTCATAATCGCCTCTGAGTTGTACATTTGCAAGACTTCTTCCCCACTTCTTCCATTCAAGTCGGACACTACTCACCCACCCCTGGCTCACCAACGAAGATCTTTGCAACGATCTCCCTCGGCCACCCACGTACATACACGTACATTGACGAATACTCACATTCGCACATACATGCACTTCCTCATTTCCAACCCTCCCCCGCCCCTTCCTCATCCACACACCAACTTGTCCGCGTCATGAAATATGATACCCCCAAAACAAATGTATGTTCGAAATCAAAAGCAATTACACATATTCCTCGAAACAAATGTATGTTCGAAATCAAGAGGATTCCTCTGAGGAATATGTGCAATTCCTCTTGATCCAGTACATACATTTGTTTTGAAGTGGGGGCGGTACCATAATTCCAAGTCTTCTTCCCCCTTCCCACATCCAAGTTGGACACTGCTCACCCACCCCTGAACCACCAACAAAGATCTTTGCAACGATTTACATCGACCAGCAACACAGCCAATCGATTGAAATTATACGTACATTCACACAGACATACATGTACATTCACGCAAACTCATATTCACACACACATACATATACATTCACATACTTACATACACACATTCGAGCATACTACATTCACACATACATACATACACGTACATTTGCATACTTACATACATTCGCACATACATACACTTCCTCATTCTCAACCCTTCCCCACCCTCCATCGTCCACACCAACTTGTGCGCGTCGTGAAATATGATACCCCCCAAAACAATTACACATATTCCTCACAGGAATTCCTCTAATTACCTCATTAACACATGCGCCGACAAAGTGACTACACATATTCCTCTGAGGAAAGCCATTATTCCTCAGAGGAATCCTCTTGATTTCGAACATACATTATCTTAGTAGTGTCTATTGACATCTGTTTTGAATTTCTTAATATCGTAATTGGAGGGAAAGGTATTTGCCGGAAGTCGATTCCACATACGGATAGTACGGGCGAAGAGCGAATTCATTCTGTAATGTAAAGTGCGGCCGGTAGTCCAATCGACAACAAGAGAGAGAGAGTTCCTGGAGAGTCGCGTATATCTATCGAACGTTCTCACGGGCGGTATTAGATCACGAAAATCAAGTGACTCATCCATCAATCGCCTTTTGTTCTCAATTTCTTGACGACTTGGTCTATAATCGAATGAATATGAATGACAGAGGTTGGTGCCTTGACGACTTGGTCTATAATCGAATGAATATGAATGACAGAGGTTGGTGCCATCCACGAATGAGTATATTGGATTCGAAGTCCGATC